>JBBPDH010211269.1:0-13798 GCA_037974565.1 Clupeocharax schoutedeni
GATGTGGGGCTCTCATTGACTACTCCCATGGTTGTTTGCTGAATTGTGGTCTGGATTGCTGTTGGTGTTTCTGGTGTTAATGTTGTTAATGGTTCAGTTGTATTTGGTAATGAACTTGTGAGCAATTCAATAGTGGTTATTAGATGCGTAGTTGATGCTGGGACTTCAGTGGTGCTCTCCAGTATTTCTGCAGTTGTTGTTTGCTGAACTGTGGTCTCAGTTACTGTTGATGTTTCTTGTGTTATTGTTGTTGGGGATTCAGTTGTAGATGATACTGGACTTGTGAGGAATTCAGTGGTCGCTATTAGATTCACAGTTGAGGTTGGAACTTCTGTGGATCTCTCACTGCTTTCTCCTGTGGTTGTTTGCTGAATTGTGGTCTGGATTGCTGTTGGTGTTTCTGGGATTATTGTTGAGGGCTCAATTGTAGATTGTTCTGGACTTGTGAGTAATTCAGTGGTGGTTATTAGATGCATAGTTGATGCTCGGACCTCAGTGGTGCTCTCCACTACATTTACAGTGGTTGTTTGCTGAACTGTGGTTTCGATTGCTGTTGATGTGTCTGGTGCTACTGTTGTTGGAGCTTCAGTTGTAGATGGTACTAGACTTGTGAGTAATTCAGTGGTGGTTGTTAGATGCATAGTTGATGCTGGAACTTCACTGGTGCTCTCCTGTAATCCTGCAGCAGTTGTTTGCTGAACTGTTGTCTCGGCTGCTGTTGATGTTTCTGGTACTGTTGTTGTTGGGGGTTCAGTTGTAGATGGTAATGAACTTGTAATTAATTCAGTTGATGTTAGAACCTCAGCTGTGCTTTCCATGGATTCTGCAGTGGTTACTTGATTTATTGCAGTCTCATATGAAGTTGGAGCAGACGTGGTGAGGGATTCAGATGTGTTTGTGGCAAACTCACTTGTGTTTGTTGCTGGAAGTAAATATTGAAATGAAATAAAACAAATTTATAATATTGTTTTAAAATGTTGTTCTGTGTTAGAGTTAATATTGTGATAAATGCTAGCTTCTACTGAATGGAATATAATGAAATTACAAGGGAGGAATGTAAACCCACCAACTTCAATACTTGATAGAATAACTGCTAATGGGTTGGATGTATTCAAAACCTCTTGGAGTGATGTCACTGCCTCTGTTATGTTGGGCACCGCTGTTTGGTTTACAAATGCCATCTCAGCATCTGTCCCTATAGAGCCAGACCTGGTAATACAAGAAATGCAAATGATGTCAAAAATCAGACAAAATTACAATACATTTCCATTTTGGCCAATTATATTTTAGAATTTATTATTTTCATATAGCATTAAAAGTGTGTGATAAAAGAAAATGAAAACCTGTGATTGTAGAAAGTAACCTAATAATTACATCAGTAATGAGAAGTTTATTAACACCGCTTACCAAAAGCTGATGATGACACATCTTAGGTAGACTGATGCGTACTTAAGCTGAAATGCTCGATTTACCTGACAAAATAATAACAAGAACAAAAAAATCCCCCCCAAAAATGAGTGTTCAGTCATGCTCATAGTCATATTCAGCACACTTAATTCTAGAGGTGTGTTATATAGAAGCATATTTATTTGTGAAGAATTTGTGAATAGTGTTGCAGTACCTCTGCAGTCACACTGCTGGCCAATGTCTGATACTCAGCAGAGCTTGGATTTGTGTATGCTTGAAGGAAAATGCCGACCATCTTAAAGCGTAGATACAGATAGCCCTCATTCTTTCCCACAACATTTGCTGTTGTAGCTACAACAGAAGTGGTGAGTTTACTTGTGATTGGTAACGTTGACTGTTGCTCAGTTGTCAAGGTTGTGTATAGAGACTTCTCCACTAGCTCTGTAGTTGGAACTTCAGTGGTGCTCACAACTGATACTGCACTGGTTATTTCCTGCACTGCTTTTATTGTTACCAAAGTTGATTGTTGCTCATTTGTTATAGAGATGTAACCTGAAGTTGTCACTTCCTCTGATGTGGCCATTTCTGTTGGTCCAGTTGATCCTTGTTCAGTGATTGTGTTGTGCGGAGTTGATGCAAGTGTTGGTGCTGGTGATTCAGTTGTAGATGGTACAGAACTTGTAGGGAATTCACTTGTGATTATTACAGATGAGGTTGGAAATTCAGCGGTGGAGAGCACTTCAGTAGTGGTTATTTGCTGAACTGTCTCAATCACTGTTGATGTTTCTGGTGTTACTGTTGTTGGGGGTTCAGTTGTAGATGGCACTGAACTTGTCAGAATTTCAGTTGTGGGTATTAGATTTGCAGTTGATGTTGGAACTTCAGTGGTGCTCTCCAGAATCTCAGTAGTGGTTGTTTGCTGAGCTGTGGTCTCGGCTGCTGTTGATGTTTCTGGTGCTGTTGTTGTTGGGGGTTCAGTTGTAGATGGTAATGAACTTGTAATTAATTCAGTTGATGTTAGAACCTCAGTTGTGCTTTTCATGGATTCTGCAGTGGTTACTTGATTTACTGCAGTCTCATAGGAAGTGGGAGCAGACGTGGTGATTATTACAGATGTGGCTGATGTTGGAACTTCAATGGTGGAGAGCATTTCTGCAGTGGTTATTTGCTGAACTGTGGTCTCAACAGCAGTTGATGTTTCTGGTGTTACCGTTGTTGAGGGTTCAGTTGTAGTTGGTAATGAACTTGTGAGTAATTCAGTGGTGGTTATTAGATGTAGAGTTGGTGTTTGAACTTCAGTGGTGTTCTCCAGTTCTTCTGCAGTGGTTGTTTGTTGAACTGTGGCCTCGACTGCTGTTGATGTTTCTGGTACTGCTGTTGTTGAGGTCTCAGTTGTTGATGGCACTGAACTTGTCAGGATTTCAGTTGTGATTATTAGGTTTGTAGTTGAAGCCAGTAGTTCAGTTGTGCTGTCTGGAATCTCTGCAGTGGTTATTTGCTGCACTGTAGTTTCTGTCATTTTGGATGTTTCTAGTGTTATTGTTGTTGGGGGTTCAGTTGTAGATGATACTGGACTTGTGGAGAATTCAGTTGTGGTTATTAGAGGCACATTTGATGTTGGAACTTCAGTGGTGTTGTCAATGACTTCTCCTGTGGTTGTTTGCTGAGCTGTGGTCTTGGCTGCTGTTGATGTTTCTGGTGCTGTTGTTGTTGGTGGTTCAATTGTTGATAGTAATGAACTTGTGAGTAATTCAGTTGATGTTGGAACCTCTGCTGTGCTTTCCATGGATTCTGCAGTGGTAACTTGATTTACTGCAGTCTCATATGAAAATGGAGCAGATGAGGTGATTATTACAGATGTAGCTGATGTTGGAACTTCATTGGTTATTTGCTGAACTGTGGTCTCAACAGCAGTTGATGTGTCTGGTGTTACTGTTGTTGGAGGTTCAATTGTAGTTGGTAATGAACTTGTGAGTAATTCAGTGGTTGTTATTAGATGCAGAGTTGATGTTTGAGCTGCAGTGGTGTTCTCCTGTACTTCTGCAGTGGTTGTTTGTTGAACTGTGGTCTCGACTGCTGTTGATATTTCTGGTACTATTGTTGTTGGGGGTTCAGCAGTAGATGGTAATGAACTTGTGAGTAAATCAGTTGTGCTTATTAAGTGCATAGTTGTTGCTGGAACTTCAGTGGTGCTCTTCAGAATCTCAGTAGTGGTTGTTTGCTGAGCTGTGGTCTCGGCTGCTGTTGATGTTTCTGGTGTTACTGTTGTTGGGGGTTCAGTTGTTGATGGCACTGAACTTGTCAGGATTTCAGTTGTGGTTATTAAATTTGTAGTTGAAGCCAGTAGTTCAGTTGTGCTCTCCAGAATATCTGCAGTGGTTGTTTGCTGCACCGTAGTCTCTGTCATTGTGGATGTTTCTAGTGTTATTGTTGTTGTGGGTTCAGTTGTAGATGATACTGGACTTGTGGGGAATTCAGTTGTGGTTATTACATGCACAGTTGACGCTGGAAGTTCAGTTGTGCTCTCCTGTGCTTCAGCAGTTGTTAGTTGCTGAAGAGTGGTCTCAATTACTGTTGATGTTACTGGTGCTGTTGTTTTTGGGGGTTCAGTTGTAGATGATATTGAACTCATAAGGAATTCATTTGTTGTTATTAGATTCACAGTTGAGGTTGGAACTTCTGTGGTGTTCTCATTGACTTCTCTTGTGGTTGTTTGCTGTATTGTGGTCTGGATAGCTGTTGGTGTTTCTGAGGTTAATGTTGTTAAGGGTTCAACTGTAGATTGTTTTGGACTAGTGAGGATTTCAGTTGTGGTTATTGGATGCATAGTTGATGTCGGAACTTCAGTGGTGTTCTCCAGAATCTCAGTGGTGATTTTTTGCTGCACTGTTGTCTCGGCTGCTGTTGATGTTTCTGGAGTTACTGTCACTGGGGGTTCAGTTGTAGTTGGTAATGAACTTGTGAGTAATTCACTGGTGGTTATTAGATGCAGAGTTGATGTTTGAACTTCAGTGGTGTTCTCCTGTACTTCTGTAGTAGTTGTTTGTTGAACTGTGGTCTCAACAGCAGTTAATGTTTCTGGTGCTGCTGTTATTGAGGTCTCAATTGTTGATGGCACTGAACTTGTCAAGATTTCAGTTGTGGTTATTAGGTTTGTAGTTGAAGCTTGTAGTTCAGTTGTGCTCTCCATAATCTCTGTAGTGGTTGTTTGCTGCACCGTAGTCTCTGTCACTGTGGATTTTCCTAGTGTTATTGTTGTTGTGGGTTCAGTTGAAGATGATACTGGACTCGGGAGTAATTCAGGGGTGGTTATAATAGGCACAGTTGATGTTGGAGCTTCAGTGGAACTCTTCTGTACTTCTGTAGTGGTTGTTTGCTGAACTGTGGTCTCGACTGCTGTTGATATTTCTGGTACTATTGTTGTTGGGGTTTCAGCTGTAGATGGTAATGAACTTGTGAGTAAATCGGTTGTGCTTATTAAGTGCATAGTTGTTGTTGAAACTTCAGTGGTGCTCTCCAGAATCTCAGTAGTGGTTGTTTGCTGAGCTGTGGTCTCGGCTGGTGTTGATGTTTCTGGTGTTACTGTTGTTGGGGGTTCAGTTGTTGATGGCACTGAACTTGTCAGGATTTCAGTTGTGGTTATTAAATTTGTAGTTGAAGCCAGTAGTTCAGTTGTGCTCTCCAGAATCTCTGCAGTGGTTGTTTGCTGCACTGTAGTCTCTGTCATTGTGGATGTTTCTAGTGTTATTGTTGTTGGGGGTTCAGTTGTAGATGATACAGGACTTGTGAGGAATTCAGTTGTGGTTATTACAGGCACAGTTGATGCTGAAACTTCAGTGGTGCTCTCCAGAATCTCAGTAGTGATTGTTTGCTGAGCTGTGGTCTCAACTGCTGTTGATGATTCTAGTGTTATTTTTGTTGGGGGTTCAGTTGTAGAAGATACTGGACTTGTGGAGAATTCACTTGTGGTTTTTAGATTCACAATTGATGTTAGAACTTCAGTGGTGCTCTCCTGCAGGTCTGCAGTGGTTTGCTGAACTCTGGTCTCGACTGCTGTTGATGTTTCTGGTACTATTGTTGTTGGGGGTTCAGCTGTAGATGGTAATGAACTTGTGAGTAAATCGGTTGTGCTTATTAAGTGCATAGTTGTTGTTGAAACTTCAGTGGTGTTCTCCAGAATCTCAGTAGTGGTTGTTTGCTGAGCTGTGGTCTCGGCTGCTGTTGATGTTACTGGTACTATTGTTGTTGGGGTTTCAGTTGTAGATGGTAATGAACTTGTAATGAATTCAGATGATGTTGGAGCCTCAGCTGTGCTTTCCATGGATTCTGCAGTGGTTACTTGATTTACTGCAGTCTCATATGAAGTGGGAGCAGACGTGGTGATTATTACAGATGTAGCTGATGTTGGCACTTCAGTGGTGGAGAGTATTTCTGCAGTGGTTATTTGCTGAAATGTGGTCTCCACAGCAGTTGATGTTTCTGGTGTTACCGTTGTTGAGGGTTCAGTTGTAGTTGGTAATGAACTTGTGAGTAATTCAGTGGTTGTTATTAGATGCAGAGTTGATGTTTGAACTTCAGTGGTGTTCTCCAGTACTTCTGCAGTGGTTGTTTGTTGAACTGTGGTCTCGACAGCAGTTGATGTTTCTGGTGCTGCTGTTATTGAGGTCTCAGTTGTTAATGGCACTGAACTTGTCAGGATTTCAGTTATGGTTATTAGGTTTGTAGTTGAAGCTGGTAGTTCAGTTGTGCTCCCTGGAATCTCTGCAGTGGTTATTTGATTTACTGCAGTCTCATATGAAGTTGGAGCAGACGTGGTGATTATTATAGATGTAGCTGATGTTGGAACTTCAGTGGTGGAGAGCATTTCTGCAGTGGTTATTGGCTGAACTGTGGTCTCGACTGCTGTTGACCTTTCTGGTACTATTGTTGTTGAGGGCTCAGCTGTTGATGGCTCTGAACTTGTCAGGATTTCAGTTGTGGTTATTAAATTTGTAGTTGAAGCTGGTAGTTCAGTTGTGCTCTCCAGAATCTCTGCAGTGGTTGTTTGCTGCACCGTAGTCTCTGTCACTGTGGATGTTCCTAGTGTTATTGTTGTTGGGGGTTCAATTGTAGATGATACTGGACTTGTGAGGAATTCACTTGTGGTTATTAGAGGCACAGTGTATATAGGAACTTCAGTGGTGCTCTCAAGTACTTCTGCAGTGGTTGTTTGCTGAACTGTGGGTTCGACTGCTATTGATGTTTCTAGTGCTATTGTTGTTGGGTGTTCAGCTGTAGAAGGTAAAGAACTTGCGAGTAATTCATTGGTGGTTATTAGATGCACAATTGATGTTGGAACTTCAGTGGTGGTCTCCTGTACTTCTGCAGTGGTTGTTTCCTGAAATGTGATCTCGATTGTTGATGCTTTTTGTGTTAACGTTCTAAGGGGTTCAGTTGTAATTGGCCCAGGACTTGTTAGGAATTCACTTGTTGTTATTAGATCTGTAGTTGATGTTGGAACTTCAGTGGAATTCTCTACTAGTGCAGCAGTGACTGTTTCCTTCACTGTAACTTCTATTGTTGTTGTTGCTGATGTTGTTTGGAATTCAGTAGCTAGTACAGTTTCTTCTGCTGTAGTCTCAAAGAAATTTGTAGATGTTGATGTTGTTGTAAGGATTTCCGGTGTGATGACAGGAGTCGTAAGAATTTCATCTGGATGTCCATGAGTTGATACTGATTGTTTCTCAGTTGTTGTTTGGACATTATCTAACACGGCTGTTAATTGTCCTGTAGTTAGTTGCATGTCAGTTGAGTTTATCACTGAATTTTCCATACCTACTTTATCTTCTATAGTCTCAAAAGCACTTGTAGGTGTGGAGGTTGCTGAGTTTGGGGTTGTAGTTATCACATGTGTTGTAACTAGTTCCTCTGAATTTATTCCAAAAGTTGAAATTAGTTGATCTATTGTTGCCTTGTCTTTTGTTGTCTCCGTTGGATTTGTAGGTGTGAAAGGTGATGTTGAGGTTTCAGCTGTATTTGTCAAAGGGCCTGTAAGTAGACCAGCTTGAACAGTTCCACGAGTTGAAACTGATTGTTGTTCAGTTGTTACTGGCTCATCAACTGAGCTTGTTGTCACTTGGTCTGTAGTTAATGGTGGGCCCTCGCTTGTATTTATCATTAAATTTGTAGAGTTTTTTCCCTCCAAGATAGCCTCGATTATTTCAGTTGTTTTTAAAGTTGTAAACTGCTCAGCTTCATCTGAGATGTCATGCATAATTGCTGTTATGTGTTTTGCAGCCAATGGTGTAACTTCAGCAGTGCTTATTTCTGATTCATTCAACTTGTCTGTGGTTTCAGATGATGTTACTGGAGCATCTGCACTTTTCAATGGCTCCATAGATGTCGACTCCTGCTCAGTGGCTATGGGCACATCATTTGAAGTTCTTATATCTGAAAATGGTGTTGATTGTTCTGTAGTTTCATTGGTGTTTTCCCCTAATTCACCAGTAGTTGTTTCCTGCACAACTACTATCCCTACTGTTGCTGGTGATTCAGCTGTACTTGTTAAGGAACGGGTGTCTGAAGCTGTATCATTCACTGCTGTTCCATTAACTGTTGTGCTCGTCGTATTTGACTGGTTGGTTTCCAGAGGAGTTGGAGTTGCTGTATCTGTAGTGCTGTCGGTTGACTGTGCACTTGACATCGTCACTGTGAAACATTTAACTCACTTATTATAGTGAAGTAACAATTGTTTTTAGCTTCTATGGTAATGTTAAACATTTCTTTTGCTGTTAGCACCAATAAAATGTTTATTGTTTGGAATATGTTGATTGACTTTACCTGTAAAGCATACCAAAACTAAAAACCATGTTTTTCTCATTTTGTTTTTGGTTTGATACCTATAAATGGGGAAAAAGAGAGTTAGTGGAACATTGTGGGAATTCAGACTGAAACTAAGTGTATATTGTATATTGTATGAATATACAATATATCAATATATGTGTATATTGATGAAAATTGTATGAAAAACTCCTGAATTTCAGCCACGAAAAAGCAGTATTTTACATAAATATTCGTATTATATTCTAAACGATTGTTGGACATTTGAATAAATCAACAAGTGGTGACCTAACAAAAGCAGAAAAAGTTATGTTGAGGCATTCCTACACCATGGCTATTAGTTACAGTCCTAGGTCACTTTTCATTAGAAAGGGTCACTTTCCTCACTGAGGTGAGATTTCAGTCATGTTAAGGGCATACTCAAAAAAGATAAATGATAAGGACTTATCCATAAAACAGCAACTACACATATGAGTAAATATGTCTAATACCTAGAAGACACAGTTCATGTGGGAATTGCAATTAAATTAATGTAGCCATGAGATAATAATGCTCTTGTGACTTGTTTCATTTTATGTTCATGTGATAAATATACTGTTATGTATTAAATGGTGATGTGTGTATTAACCATCTTCATAATGGAGCAATATCAGAATGAATGCAAACAAGCACAGCATATAATTGTAATAAGAAAAAAAATAATTTAATGTTTTCAGGTCATTGCATAGATTTAGTTGAATTCATCCACGGCACTCTGGATATAACTCCAATAAATGACTAAATACATCAGGCATTGAAGAACAGCTACTATAGTGAGCATCTATTAGAAAAGATCTATTTAAAAATATTTAAACCACTTGTAAAACTAACTTTTAAAACAGAAAAAAATCTCCCTTCTTGATTAATAGAGCTAAGCAAACACAAATGAGAATAGTTTTAGCAGACAAAGGCAGCGATTGAAGTCGTGCCCGAGGCATTTTTGCGAATGACATGCTGTGCGTAATTGTTCAGAAAATCGAACCCATTTCTCTGGTACTTGAGGCATTTTCCCATTGCTCTATACCAACCTACTGCACGACCAGTAGTTAATAGCGGAAAAAAAGGTAAATAAGGCCTAATGAAGAATTGTCTTTGATGCCATTCAAAACTTCATATTGTAGTGTTACGACTGAGACACGGACCTTTGAGCTTATGAGCGGCCACTTACTCCACACGCAAGTCCTGCCGTGCGCTTCTAATTTGTGTGTAATTTATCACGGGTTACGGGCGGAATATTAACGGGCCCGGACGGGTCCGTATTTGATTTCGCTATATTCACGGGTAAAAGGGCGTGTATGGTGCTGTTCTGTGCGGGTGTAGGTCTCCAAAAGTGGACCCGTGCAGGACACTGAGTCCGCCACGGTGGACACTCTGACTACGGACCCCTTATCAGAGCAAACAGTGTGTTAGTGTGGGCTTTCTGTTGTAGCCCACACTAAACTTTTCAGCAGATTTAGCTATTGAGGCTTTGTGTATTAGACCAGTGGTTCTCAACCGTTTCATCATTAAGGCCCAGTTGTCCATCATAGCATGCTGCTAAGGCCCACTGTTAGCTTTCAGCCATATTTTAGTGGCCTTCTTGGAATTTACAGTACCAACTTTAAAACATCACAATTCCACTAATTCCAGTAACTCAAAGTTATTATTGTTTGCGGTTGAAGTCATTTCAAATTTCAGACTCTGAAGTTTAATGAACCAGGGAAGTAAGATATGAAATCTTATCTTCAAATAACCTAAGATGGAATATCAGATTTTAGATTATGTTTGTGTCAAACATCTTTGAATTCAGCCGTGTTTTACCATCCCTGTCAATTGAATTTTTCTTCTGACACTGAAAACCCACAACCACGGGTCTCGTCAACTTATAATTTGAGCTCAAATAAATAAAAAATGAATGCTCTATATGACTTTTATATTTTTACCACAGAATAAACCAATAACCACTTCAACGCCGCTTTCCCCCCATTCATTCTGTACAAAAGGCTGTTCACCATTCGGTTCGAACAATCAGAACTATTCGGTGCACCGAATACTTGACAAAACTCGCTTAAACACAATAACACAACTCCAAAATAACACGCTTTGTTTCATCATTAAAAAACAAATTTTTCCGACTGGGCGCAGCGGGGCGCTTCTCTGTACGCGTCGCTCAACTGGTCTGGGATCATTCCAAACGTTACAACCTCCGCTATTAGTTAAATAGTGGAGGATGTAATAATACACGAATGGCGTTTTAGTAATACACCAGGACGTAAAAAGTTTTTTTGGGGACCAATTGCGAACCAATGACCTGTCTTTGTTTTACACCCGCGGCCCAATCAAAAGCCCTCGCGGCTCATCAGTGGTCCGCGGCCCGGTGGCTGATAAACTTAGACCACATTAGTCTTCCCTTGACATGCTCATTAGTGAGCAGGTTCATGGTTGTCTTTCCTTGTACCACTTTTGGAAGATACTAATCACTGGATACATTTACGGCATTTATCAGACGCTTTTATCCAAAGCGACTTCCATTCTCTAACTACAGGGGGCAGTCTCTCCCTGGAGCAACTTGGGGTTAAGGGTATTGCTCAGGGACCCAGTGGTGTTGTGCTGAAGGTAGGATTCGAACCCAGGACCTCTTGGTCTAGAAGCAAGTATCCTACCCACTACGCCACCACCACCCACTACTGGGATACTGGGAGCACCCCACAAAACCTGCCATTTTGGACATACTCTGACATCTAGACCAGTGGTCCCCAACCCCCGGGCGGCGGATCGGTACCGGACCGTGGGTCATGTGGTACCGGGCCGTGAGGCTGCACAGAAAGAAAAACTGTGGATGTTTCCCGTGTTATGTTGTTGGCTCGTTGTTATGAAAATGCTGTTAATAAAGCTGCGAGTACACTTTGGATTTACGTTTATTATTATATTTTAAAGATAACCTCTTTGTTATATTTTTAAAAATATCCCCATTTTATGCATATCGTTTATTTGTATAAATACGTATACGTATATTTATCTGCCACTCCTTAAAGGCCGGGCCGTGAACATAGTTTCTGATATTAAACCGGTCCGTGACGAAATAAGTTGGGGACCACTGATCTACAATTTGGCCATTTGTCAGAGATGCTCAGATCCTTTCTTTCTTTTTCCAACACATAAATTTCAAGAATTGACTGTTCACTTGCTACCTACTATATCCCACACTTTGACTTTGACAGCTGCCATCATAACAAGATAATGTGAAAACATTTTTCAGAATATAAAATAACATACTATAATATATAACAATATAATGTTATATATTATAATTTAAAGTTATGTAATATAATATAAAGTATATAATATTAGTTATTCTTATTCTGCATGCTCCATTCACAAGCTTCTAATGCACTGCAAAATAACTGTTAATGAAAACCATGTGTACTCACCCTTTTTGTGAGAATAGGAATAATCCCCAAAATAAATATAATACTTTTATATATCTAAGGATTGAGCTAGATGCTCTTTCATGTTCTAGGTAAAAGAGCCTTCCTTGTGCACAGGAGTGTTCAATGTCCACTGGTATTCAGAACACAATATCTACAGGTATTCAGAGTTCAATGCAATATATAGCAGGTGTGACACCTGGCAAACAGGTTATGTGAAATAATTCTCAGTACAATACAGCAGCCCTCCCACCCGAATACCCAAAAGAGTCAGGGTGTGTGTGTGTTTGTGTCGGTATGACATGCAACATCACATTCACTCTGTTGCCCTCTCCCTCTCTTTCTCCTTTTCTCTTTCACCTTTTCTTTAAATGATTTATTTATTATTTCATTTTTATATAACAATATTTTAACCACACTGGGGCTCATAACGTTGCACAAATATGTTTAAAAGCAAATGCTTACTTCAGTTTAAAAATAAAGCATGCATACATTAAAAACAGACATAATACACTGAGGGCTGGTTTCCCAGACAGGGATTAAGCCTAGTCCTAGATTATGTAGTGCTGGGAATAGACATTTTACATTGAAAAGGAAAGGGCAGTCGAAGACTAGGCTTTATCCCTGTCTGGGAAACCCGCACTGAGTTTCTTAAAACGGCCTAAATTAGCTTAATTTGCCTTCAGTTCTTTCAACCTGATCTGCCAAGTTTTTATTCGTAATCATTCATATACGATTCGGTAGAATTCATTCTTCAAATGATCACACCCTTCCATGGAACACTTTGGTATTGCAGGTTTCATTTTTAATTTTAAAAGTAAAGAACCTTTCTGATGTTTGTGCAGTGATATGGTTTCCTTTCTATGCTGTTGCTTTCTAATGCTGTTCTCCTGTTTTGGAGGTAAATAATTGTTCAGAATTTCTTAGAAATTTGGGCTTTCACTAAAAACATCTATTAAGATAAGAGAAGATAAACCTCGATTAATCCCACTTGTTGTTTGCTTGGTCACAGCAGGAAGTTGACAGTACAAAATTAAGAGATTAGAATAGAACAGCGTTTCTCAAACCTATTTGTCCTGGGGACCAGGCTTTGGGGCTACAGGACCCTGCATAAATAACCGTCAACAACGTCCCCCACCCCACCCCCTTCGCGCATGCCTAAATATAGATAGATAGATATTAAGATATTATTACTATAGATATTATTGTTTTTGTTGATGTTGTTGTTGTTATGGATCTAAGCCTATATTTAAGAACAAAGAAGCCTAGATTTGATTAACTTTGGGTGTTTTATGTTTTGTTTTTTTTAACTATACTTTTGAACACTGCCAAATGGTGCTGAACATGCAAACTGACTTTTGACCTAAATTAAATTACAGGTCTAGTCACCCACGGGGATTATTTGGCCCCAAATTTTAAAATCAACATTCTAATGTGATGGCTGTGTATGCTTTCTCGCCGCTAAAGGGTTGAAACGAGGAAGTCAGAGCGAGTTTCTGTTTCTGTACTGTTTTCGTGGCTGTTGAGTGAGAAAAAGCGTCTCAGATCCATGGAATGGAAAAGTAAGATTGTTTTAACTGCAGCCCAGCAGGGCACAAGAGCTCCAAATGTTCCATGAGAGCTCCTGGACCACAAGTGGCAGATCACTCCTCTCTGTCTATGTAGTGGTATATAGGTTCTTTAGAACCTTTCTAATGTAATCAATTCATTATGCGAAACACGAAACGACCGTACACACACAGACACCAAAAACACATCAGAACAGGAATGAAATGACACTAATGGGAATTAGTGCAGAGATGCCACACCATAAAAGATGGCTGAGGCCACCACAGACTCATAAAAGGTCTTCAGGAGTGGGCCTTTTACTCCAGAAGACCTGAGCCTCCACAGCAGGTACAGCCTGCTCTGCCCTTTCCTGTAGAGGGCATTTGAGTTGTGAGTCCAATCCAGTTTATTGTTCAGATGAACACCAGGGTACCTGTAGCTCTCCACAGCCTCAATGTCCAGACCATGGATGTTCAGTGGGTGCAGTTGAGGATGTTTGTACCTGTGGAAGTCTACCATCAGCTCCTTGGCTTTTCCAGTGTTGATCTGGAGGTAGTTCTGCTGGCACCAGTCCACAA
>JBBPDH010211317.1:0-13796 GCA_037974565.1 Clupeocharax schoutedeni
TAGCGGCCTTGGGGATCGAACCCGGACTTTCTGGTCGCAGGGTGGATGCCTTAACCACTAGGCCATCCAACTGCCCCAAGTAACTGCTGCATATTTGTCTACACACTCTCATGCCATACAGAAATTTGTCTATATTTAAAGGATAAAAAGGATAAATATATTTTTGAAGTGCTCTACATACTCAGGGTTCTTCCAGTCCACCTCCACAATACTGTCAACTCCTTTACTAAGCTCCTTCACCCGAACCAGGCTGTGCTCCTTCTGCATGATCTGTAGAAACTTTGAAAGCTATAAAACACCCAGAGGGAGGGGATAGGAAGAAATGGAAAAAAAAGAAAAGAACAGGCAGTATTAATTTTAGTCAAACTGATTTTAATTGGGGTTTCAACCAAATGAATGTCAGTAAAAACATACCTTTTTATAGCTGGACTTTTTAATGTCAAGATGCTTTCCTTTAGGGCTGCACAAAATGAGACAACACATTCATGGAAAACTTTTAGGCAAGGCTGCGGGTCTAAGACCATTTTCAATTGCATTATCAATGAATCTGCTTCCCCTGAAATAAGACAGAGGTGGTCTGTATACTTCTGAACTATACATAGCACTGTTTTGGTACTGTTATAGGATTTACTCAGTAAACATTACCATTTTCACAACATTGGGAGCATTGAAAAACTGTACTCAATACAAGCTGGAGAACGGCTGCACCACACAGCTGCCACCCTGTAGCTCCTTCTCTGGTTATGAACAGATAGGTACCAGCAAGAGGCCATGTGCTTGCGCAGCAAGGTGCCTGTCAGCAGGGGGAGCTCCGACTTCTTCACTTTGCTTTTAAGGGCATGGAGGAAACACTGGAATAGCAGGGAATCCATCTGCTCTGTAAAGAGATGAAGAACCAACACTCATCACACACACATACACGGATAGCATCACCCTGTGATGTTCAACCAGCAACTCTTTGTCTGGTTGAATTTTATGGGCATAGATTTGAACAGTGATATGAAGCACCGTACTGCTCATAAGATTCCTGTTTCAGCTTCACCTGGCTGTAGTGGTCACTGCAAACTGACAACACAGAAGCCTTCAATAGACATAGAATAATCATGTAAAGAGCAAGCGCTTTCTCTTTCACTGATTTTCCATTTTCAAGCAGAGATTGCAGTCCTAATCCTGAAATACAGCGGTCACATGAAAAATAATGTGTGGACAGTGACCTTAATTTAGTGTTTCAGTTGGAAAGCTGGAACGCTTCTACTGCTACTAAGAAAAGTACAATGGAGCACCATATGGTGAACTGCAGAGGTGTTCGATACAGACAAAAATTGATATCACAATATATTTTTTGCCATTTTTCCTGATACCAATAATTTGACAATATTTAAAAAATTCCAAAGAGTCATATTTTGTCCTGAATACAATATTTACTGTTATTTTACTTAAGGTACATAAAAAGACCAGACAACAATACATCAACAATATTGTTTGAAAAAACGTGAATAACTGTGAACACTGAAATCAAACAACATTGCAACATTCCTGATTTTATGTTATTTATTTTTCATCAAATTCTGTCCAATTTTGCACAAAGATACTGAAATAAATCATTGCCAAAAATAAATTTGTATGTACACTTTATCTGAGAATCTGTCAAATATTACGACCAGGAAAAAAACAATGATGTCACCTGTGTGTTTGTCTTGCAGTAGCTTCAGTGAAATGTACGGCTTGGATGCTTTACCATAAACCCACTGTTGTGGTGAAATGTAACATGTTCTTCAGTTTCTCCACCAGAGTTTGTAATATGTTTGTAATATGTAATATGGTATATACATCTGTAATATTGTATTTTCTGTATATAAGATTTAGATTGTTTATTATATTGTATTGTTCATTTATACACACACACATATATATATATATATACATATGTATATTTATACATATATTTATATTTATAAATAATACAAACATATTTTTATACTTATATATATTTGTTAACATTTATCTTATAGTTATAAATATAAATCCATATTACGTATTCATATTGTAGACTTATTATTGTATATTATATTTGTTTATTGTATCTTTTAATCACTGTTGTTGTTTTTATACTGTTGTACTTGAGAGACACCATCTACCGGAATAAAATTCCTTGTATGTGTTCGCTCACATACTTGGCCAATAAAGGCGATTCTGATTCTGATATGTAATATTACTGTAATATGTTCAGCCAGGCAACATGTGTATTAGGTCTAATGTGTTCAGAAGTTCTTTAAAAGCATCTTTATAAACCACTTGGACTGGCACCATATCTTTAGCCATAGTTGTTTTTTGAGGTCTACGCTATTGTGGATTTAACGAACCCTCAAAGCTGTTCATACTTTCCGTACTAAGTCTGCGGGTTTATTCTGAGGTGAAATAGGTTTGTTTTGGCAGCATCTTTCACTGCAACCGATTTCCTACATAGCAGACTAACTGGGCTGGTTTGAGCCTCATCCACTCTCCTGAAGCGCACTAGTTCTACTCTCAAAGCCACGTCATGATCAAAACTGCTATATCGATTAGGGCTGCAAAATTACCGTCATCACGATACCAATATATGCAATATTCATATCGCGAAAGACTGAACTGCAATAAATGGTGTTTTTCCAAAACTCTTCATCCAGTGCCACAGAGAAGAGGGCAAAAAAAAAATCACTGGCCAGTTTCTTCATCTTCTGTGCTGCTGTTGTTCCTTTTGCTATTTTTTCTGTCAAACAACTTACAATAGTTTAAATTACGTTTACACTTATTTAAGATGTAAAATTATTTATTTTTACAAATATGTTCAAATGTTTTATGGGAGGCATTAAAATAATAATTTAAAAAAACATTGAAATAGAAATTCTGCATTTCATTTTTTTTCTGCATAGACTAGTCAGCGTCTGGAGTCTATGTTACCAGCAAATCCAAAGCAGAAAAATATTAACACTATAAAGACTAAGTTGTTCCTCATTTATCGTACGTGATATCGCCATCGCAACACAACATTATCGCATGTTTCCCTAATATCGTGCAGCCCTAATATCGATAATGCCAACAATTTCGATATTATCGTAAATGAAATATATTGCACACCCCTTGCACACTGTTAATGTAAATCCTCAAAAGGCAATTTTAAGCAAATAAAATGCATCATTGCAAGTTCAGTTTCCACCAATAGACACACTAAAAACACTTGCCTTGTCGTGATCTGGAGTCCTCCTCTTCTGCCTGCACCTCCTCCTTGGCCTCCTCCGCCTCCTCCTCTTTCTCTTGCTCTCCGAGGCTGAGGTCCTGCAGGCTTTGACAAGATGACTCCACTGCAGCTGTCTTGGAGTCGGTCTGGCCTTCACTCTCCTCCCCCTCATTTTTGATCGAGTCTTCCTCTTCTCCTTCTCCACATTCCAATCCCTCCATCTCTTCCTCTGCCTGTACTGAAGGATCAGTCACTGGTATAACAGGAGGAACAGTCTTATCACCAAAAGCCCTAAGAGCAAAGAGACCAGTATGAAAAGTGTAAGACCACATGTGTGCAGAAAACCAGATTTCATATTTACCTTAATGGAAAGTTAGGACTTGTCTCTCTAAGTTGACTAGTTGGCCAAACAGTTTCTATGGTACTATCAGGTTCTACGGTGAACTGCTGAATCCGGATATTTCTTCAGTTTGATGGGACTTAAGGTAATAGATCATTACTGAATGTTATTAACCATTAAAAAAATCTACTTTTTTAAAAATGATTGTCCCTGACACAAATTACAGTCATAGTTTTGGTTTTATTTTTTCTATAGTTTTATTTTTAATAACAGTTTGGCTTGATTAATAAACATTATGCAGGTTTCAAAAGACTCCATACATGGAAAATAAACTGCAAAAACAACCCTAGAAAACTTTTGGTACAGAAAAGCACACAAATATCTTAGTTGACTTTGTTGAGAAGCTTTTAAGCCTAAATGCTTTTCAATGTATGGTCTACAATGTGATTTTAAAGAAAGAAACTGTAGGTCACATGCGACACCCAAGACTCCAAACAGAAAACACATCAGTGAGGTGTAGAGTGATGGTATAGAGTGTGTGTGTGAATTGCTTACCACAGCTGATCCATGTATGTGTGAAGGACATTCACTCCTTTCCCCTTCATCCCGCTACTCCTCATGTCACTGCTTGACATGGCAGCAGTGCCCACAGCAAATGGAGCCCTATGACAAAGCAAATCCTGTAAAAACGCACAAAATAATCTCCATGCGATAAAGCACATGTTTTATTGAAACACTGAAATAGGTGAACTGTAGGCTTACAGCTTTACCTGTTAGATACAACATTCACAGCACAGCAGTTCCCTTTCTTTACATCAGGTAGTCCAGTAGAGGACATCACGACCCCTGGCAGCATGAGATCTGAACAAGAGACAGAAACATTCAGAGTGTGAGCGATACATACAAGAACACACACACGGGTAAACACTGAACCCCCAGTTTTGGGATTCAGTCACACGCAGATTTTCTTTGAGAACCGAACTCAACGTTTTACGCAGAAATCCCCACAATAACGCGGAAACTCCAAATATCTGCAAATATATATTATTGTGGCAATAAATATATTTTTTCTTGATGTTTTCACACAAGGAGGCTCTGAGTAGGCTGTAGCCAACCTGGAAGCACTTTTTTTGGATTCCACACCAGGGTTGAGCCCCACGCTCCAAGCGCTATTTGCAAGTACTCAGACACTTAATTTCGATTGATCTCTCAGAGACCTTTCCAATGAGCCCTTATTTTTAGCCCAGGTAGATCAAGGGTTATTCCCCGAAAACCATTCACCTCGCTGTGATGTCCCGATACTTTTGTCAAGCAACATTCTGAGATGCATATCTCAGCCAGGAATTTAAATTAAAAGAGGAGAATACGGGTTTACCATTAGATTTTCTTTAAGGGCAATACATTGAACTGAGTTTAAAATGAACTTAAAAGTGTTCTGGGAGCATTAAGGGGCTTTCAGATCGAACGCGGCATGCGCTGCGCCTTGCTCTGAAACCCATTATTTTCTATGGCAAGAGCACAAGACTCGGCGGCCTTGTGCGCACACCAGGGTACAGCTGAAATGTGTTGAACTTTAACCGCTGCGTGCTGTGACGCATTTTCAGGCCACCAATAGAATCAAAGCACCGGCGCGTGTTAGTGTTCAGTCTGCCCCGCGGGTTTGGAGGAAAAGCTAATCTTAAAAGTGTCTGAGTGTCCAGAATCTACATTTACACCAGTTTTGTCTTGCTGTCTTTCTTGCTTGTTCTTGTTTTTTTTTTTTTTTTGGGCACACCACTACAGTGCTATCACTACTGAATATTTTGAGTAATTTACCTATTATTTTAATATCGATACAATTGTTTTAAGCAATACTATCAAAACAGACTTCACTAAACAATAGCTAGAAGATAAAGACACACCTTAGAAATACAGTGAGAGATATACAAGAACATTCTGTTGAAAAACATTTAATTATTTGTATTCTTTTATATAATAGAATCAATGCATCGAAGCGGGCTAGTGTTTGGTCTGCCCCGTCTAAACACAAACACGTACAAAAACACACACACACACACACACATACAAAACGGGTATGGAGGAACAGCTCTTCTTAAAAGTCTCTTGAGTGTTTAGAATCTACAAAGCCCACAGCATTTCTTTCTTTGTGCTAACAGAGCTAGCGCTAGTGCTAACTCTGTTAGCCGGGACAGGAGAATTTAGAAAACCACGCCTACTTTTGCGCTGAGCCCTGCGGCAAGTGCGGCGTGTTCTCGCTGTTTTTTAGAGGAACCGAGCACATGCCGCGTTCGGTCTGAAAGCCCCTTTTTACGCGGGTGCTCTTGGAACGTGACGCCCGCGAAAAGCGGGAGATTACTCTACACATACTCACCCATTCCCTGAGAAACTCACCTGCTCCGCCAATTAGTTTCTGCACCACTGGAGCCCATGTCGTCAATGCCGGCACCATATCAGGATATCGCCAAAGTGTGTACACTAGAGAAGACAATAAGAATCAGAATCTATAGTGAATAATTACAACAGTGTATCCCGTAGGCTATATCCTTAGGTACCTGTAGGATACAGCTGTTTCTCCAGCTGAAAGAACACAGGGTTCTTATGGAGGGCATAAAGAGTAACAGCATCTCCTTTATGTGCATAAATCTTCACAACATTCAGTTCCTCTTTGTTCGGTACGAGCTCGTTCAGGTCTTCTGCGGAGAGGGACGGAAATGCAGCAGAGATGTCCGCTTTCAGCTTCCTCCTGTGTAATGGACGAGAGAGTGAGACTGCTTCACTGAGACCCTTTCTGCCAATCAGACATTAATTTGATGAACAGCATAGTCCCATGTAATATGAGCCTTTTAAGACTGAAAGGGTTTATATCATTGGTATTTTGTTTACATTATATGTCAATCTATGGAAAGTATGCTGCAAAAACAGCCTGTTTTGAATCCATTGTTTCTGTGATGTCATAAAAACAATACATTTATAAGTAAAGTTATAAAGAGTGTTTCATGCCTGTTTCGTGGAATGAGACACATTAGTGGAACAGAGGGCATTTGCATACTGAAGGTAACAAAATGACACATTTAACAACAAAACATGCATCTTCTAGAAGACGAATGAAGCACAACAGTGGTAAAATAAAAAATAACTATGGTTACGTTTTTAGGACAGAAAAACATCTCAAAAACCAAACTATCAGATATAGACAAAAGCTTGAGTCACCACTCATTTCTTCATATTTTGCTTCCAAAGTGCCAGACTTTCTCATATTTTAAGGTAGTCTTGAGGAACAGTTCTCCAGGCTACCTGAAGGACTTTAAAAGTCTCTTATTTTGAGTCCAGTCCCTCAATCTGACCAGTTTCAGATAAATGATTTTCATTTGTTAAGACACACAGTGGCCTACGAATGAACCACTCAAGCAGAACATTGACCGTCTAACTTAAGGCCTGAACTAGTGAAGAAACACATGCAGATAGTTGCAGATTATCAGGGCAGTGATTAGTACACTGATAGTGCTGAATGCTGATTGGTTTAAACATGTTTATCTAGGTGCCTTGTATCTTTGCAACCTGTTGCATCGGTTCCCTCTGCCTTTACTTATTCTACTCAGAATGCCAAAGCCAAGACAGTTTGACAGGCATAAAATTAAATTATTAGTGTTTCAAAGCAAAATATAAAGAAATGAGGCTCAAGACTTTTAACCACCACACTGCCTTCTCTAGATAATATTTATCATTTAAATATTCAATTTAAATATGTATTAATAACCACCATATTGCCTTCTCTATACATATGTATTAATAATACCACACTGACTTCTCTAGACATACTTTAATAACCACTATACTGTTTTCTCTATACATACTTATAACCACCATACTGTCTTCTCTGTACCTATTAATAACCACCATACTGTTTTTTTTAATAACCACCACACTGCCTTCTCTAGACATATTTATTATTATACACCATACTGTCTTTTCTGTACATATTTATTAATAACCACCACACTGCCATCATTTACACATATTTATTAATAACCACCACAATGCCTACTCTAGAAATACTTAATAATAACATCATACTTCCTTCTCTATGGCTATTTAATTACCATTACACTGCCTTCTCTATCGAGACGTACTAATACCACCATACCATCTTCTCTGTACATACTGATTAGAAGCCACCACACTGCCTTCTCTATTCATATTTACTAATAAGCACTATGCCTTATCTATACATACAGATTAAAAAACATAATTCTGTATTTTCTACACATACTGATTAAAAACTGCCTTCTTCGTGAAGCCTTATTTCAGAGCGAAGAGGAAAATGATGGCAGAGAAACATTAACAGAGCTCTCCAGTCATATAACAGTCTCTGTGCCATCTTTCTAGCCTTAACAACCATAAAACACAGATACAGATCTCTGAGAACATGGTTGAGGTTGAGGTCTATAGTTGTTGTTTTCGTGAGCAGCTTTAAAAACAAGCAGACGAGTCTAGAAATCAAAGCTAACTTTAGCCAACCAGCTACCCTGGTATTTACTAACCTGTCCGACCCCTTCATAACTGTGTTGGACTTCACACGAAACGCTTTGGTGAACATCCTGGGGTCTGCTTAGTGTTTCAGTTTGCTACGAATTTATAAAATGCGTTTAATTCCCAGATTTAATGGTGACAGTTTCAGAACATGGTGTAATTCATCTGAGGCTGCTAGGCTGTACCATGTGGGTGCGGCACAAAATATGTCCGGGTGGGAACAGTGGCTCGCGTTGAAATGGGCCCTCCTACATGCGCACATTTGATCGTTATTCTTCGTCTTCTTCTATTCCTTTCAGTTTCTGGGCATTTTTATTGGAAAGTCTGTAAATATACATTCAATTTATTTATTTATTTGTTTATTTATTTTAGACTGGTCCAGCTGATACATCTGCGCTTGATATCACACTGTATTTGTTCATTTGTCTGTTCGTATATTTAACTCATATGAATGTTTAACAGACATAGGTATCTGCAGAGCTGTAAATCTCATACCGTTGCAAAGTAAATTCCTGTGCATTGCAATAAACAACAAAGATATTTTTATACAGGCATGTAGTGTAGTGTTTGCTATAATAAATCTACTATTCATTAGTAACGAAGTACTTATGCTTCATCAGTTGTTAGTTTATCAGTAGCATTACCTCAGTGGTGACACAGGCAGTCCTGGGATTCAAACCAACAAGCTTTCAAAGCGGCACGGTGGCGCAGGGGTTAGCACTGTTGCCTCACAGCGAGAAGGTCCTGGGTTCGAGTCCCGGGTTGGGCACAGGGTCTTTCTGTGTGGAGTTTGCATGTTCTCCCCGTGGGTTTCCTCCCACCACCAAAAACATGCGTATATTGGGGAATAGGTGAAGTGAGTGCTCTAAATTGCCCATAGGTATGAATGTGTGCATGAATGGTTGTCTGTCCCTATATGTGGCCCTGCGACGTGCTGGCAACTGTCCAGGGTGTACCCCGTTGTAGCTGGGATAGGCTTTGTTAATAGAAATTACATTTATGCTTGAATCTTAAACTCAAACATGACGGAAGGTGTTTTCTGTCATATATTCCCTAAAACGCATTTTTATCTCTTACTTTATTTTCTGCACGGTCCATATCATTTGAAGTTGGTTAATTATGCTTCTTCACAAATTCTCATTTGTGTAAGTGCGGCGACAGCACTTTGTAATCTATTTACACTTCCAACAAAGATTTGAGTGGAAAGTCATAGTGAAGTGACCATTTGTCACAGCACACAGTGTGAACAGCACACAACTGTGCTCTGCATTGAACGCATTCACCAAGTAAGGCAGAAGGCAGCCAGCGATGCTGCACCTGGGGAGCACATTGTGGATACACTGTTCAAGGAAACCTCAGTGGTGCCACAGGCAGTCTTGGCATTCGAACCCACAGCCTTCTGATTACTGGGGCAACTCCCTGACCACCAGCTGTCCCACAGACTGAGCTGTGCTACGCCCCAAATTGTGTTACAACAGAGCAAATAGTGTGTAAAACCGGACACAACTGTTAGAAGAGCATCCAGTAATTTAGAGAACAAGTTTGGAAGAAGGGGCGTGGCTATTACGGAAAGGCTGGGATCTTGAATTTAGCCCCGCCCCTTTGGCTTGCACTCTCCTCCCACCCGCAGCAATAACGGTGAAATCCAGCCTGTCAGTCATGTGAGGCGTGTGGCGTCTCATTGATGAAGAATAAGTGAGAGATAGTGACATTACGCCCCACAGCCCTGTTTCCTCAGCTATCTAAGCTTTACACGTGTCCTGGGAGTGAAGAGTGAGACAAAAGGAGAAGAAAGAGACGAATTTTGGTCTTCTGACTCAGGCTATAGAGCAGCCAGGACAGAACCCTACTCATGAGGGCTACAGGGACATGTGTGCGGCTGCTCGGACAAGTGGTGTGAGGAGGAGCTGTGTGTGTGGTGTGAAGAAGAGCTGTGTGTGGTGTGAAAAGGAGCTATGTGTGGTGTTTGTGCGGACTGAGACCACTGACGTTAAAGCTCTCGTGCTTTTCCAGACGCTTCTTAACTGGATAGTCTGTCAATCCTTTAATCCCTGGAGAAGTTCAGTTCTGGAGTGAGTGGAGATGCGACTATGAGGATTTCTTCAGCATCATGCTCTTAACCCCACAGACTCTCGGGGGTTCAGACCCCACCTGCCGGCCAGAAGAGGGGGCCACCCTGCTCTCCCCACAGCCTGCTGTGAAACTCACCCAGAGGATGAAGAAGAAGGTGATAACTGAAGACTACAAGCTCTCGGGGCAGGTGCTGGGAGTTGGGCTCAATGGGAAGGTGTTCGAGATCTTTCACCGGAGCTCCGGGGAGAAGTTCGCCCTCAAGGTAAGAGCAGGTCCACAGAAGTTCAAAGTGACTTTTCATATTATTATTATTATTTCTTTTAAAACAATTCAGAAACTCTAGACTGGAAATGTTTGTCATATTTCCACACAAGATTTCGATAGATCCAATGATTATAAACGTTTTGAATTAAAAAAAAGAAAAATTAAATATATAATAAATAAAATATTAAATATTAGATATATAGATATATACGTGTGGGATCCAGCTCAGATTAATACAAAAAAACAATACACTGCTTTAAAAAAAAATAATAATTACAAGAAACCTTCTGAAATTCTCAAATGTTTTTCTGAAATGATCACTGGTTTTCAATATTTCATAGCCTGTAACACATTGTTCAGCCACAATGTCTAAACCATTGGTTTAGAAGAGACAGATCAGGTGTTGGATCACGAAAAATGATGAGTATTCCTCAACATCACACAATTCTTTTTGGGTTACATATTGCTGGATAAACGTTCACAGTTTATATACATAATTATATTTCAAACAAATACTAAGAATATTGAATTAATTAAATAAATAAATAAAAAACTTTTACCCTATAATAACTATAAGTTATTATAGGGTAATTAAATAAATGTTTAAACACAGAATCTGTCATTGGAACATGCTTTAATTGTATTCAGCCATGAGGCCATAGTGAGATCAGGTAGTGATGCTGGATGATTAGTTCTGGTTTGTAAATGCTTCTATAACTCATTCCAAACAACGCAGCCCTGCTGGCCAGTGTTTATGGGGTTGTTTATGTTTCGCTAGCTGACATCTGGGCTTAGGCTTTGTGACCTTAGGGTCACGTGTGGCTGCTCCAGAGTGTCCTCATCTATTTCTAGTGCAGTGGGTGTCTATAGTGTGACTTTTTGCCATAAATTATATGTATACAGTGTACGCCAGTGTGTGCATCAGAAGAGTATCTCAAAATCATGATGCCATTTAGTCAGTCTGGTTCTGAATTAAGGTTAGAAGTTGGGGCTTATGAATAGGCTGACAGACATATGTTCATCCAGAAAGATACCAACACGGGGCTTGTCCACACGGTATTATGACCAAGCTAATATGTATGCGTCAAGACTCTTCTCAGTCCTGGCTCCCCAGTGGTGGAATGAACTCCCTCTTCTGGTCTCTTCTGGTCCGATCGGCAGAGTCCTTCACGGTCTTCAAGCGTCGCCTGAAGACCCACCTTTTCAAGGAGCACTTTGGCCGCTAACTATGTCTCTTTCCTACTGCTTGTTTATTTAAAAAAAAAATAAAAATCCTTTCCCTTGACTTCCCTTCTCTAGTAGTATATGACAGTAAATATGACAGTGCTCTTAGAAAAAGAAATAAAAAATCTGGAACCCCCTGCTATATTTCACAGCATCCTGAGTCGCTTTGTTTTCCTTTACATCTGGATTTGATATGGAGGGCTGATAGGTAGAACAGTCCATTAGGAAGGCTCAGAACATTTCCTAGAATCTGGCCCAGCCATATGGGGGTATAGTATAAACACGTTCCTGGAAGGACAGAGCCTGCTTCAAGGGTGAAGGGCTGTTGTTTCATGTTTCCAACACAGGATCCCCTGTGTTTATACCCTCCTTTGATTACTGTATGACACGCTATTATTTACTGGAACATAAACGGAAGACGTGCAATACATCATATAAACTATGTACTGCAAAAAGAAACCCCGTTTACCGTTGTGTTTACAGCTGTGGGACTGCAGGGTCAGGCAATATTTCTTACACTTCGTATATGACATATACAGTGTTTTCTATATTTGACACATGGTCAGTATAGATAACTCATGTCCTCAGAAAAAGGTCTTTGAAAGCCATTTGGGGATGATCTCTGATCATTAATATATTCATAAACGTCATCAGCGTTTCCGGAGTGGGTTTCATATTTCCATTTTGATCAGCCTGCTTTGTGATGAGTGTGTGGTTTTCCGGCTGAAGATATGGTATAGTTTTCCATCGCGCCGTCATAATATCGATCCATCCCGCTCAGAGGGCTTTGGAGTGAACACACTGCAGGCCTGGGTGAAGTGGCCGCCGCATCATTGTCCTCACTGAATCCCAATATCCTGTGACAGACACAACACCTTACAGCTTACACAGCTCATACCCACTGGATCATTTCAGCAATGACTGAACCAGAATCGCAGAATCAAAGGAACCAAAGTCGTATACCGAACAGCAGGGGCCGGACGGAGGTCATGACTGATTTATTTACGCGTAAAGTTTTAAATGACTTTAAAAGGCACTGGCTCTGGTCCAGGCACCAGACTGAGCGTCTGGCTCGTCTGCTGCCTTGGCAGTTACTCTGGGGAATGGCTTATCCTTTTAACTCACCATCTGCTTAAACAAGGTAGACAGGAGCGAATAGAGGAGAAGACACCAGCCTCAGTGTCCAAATAAAGCACCCATAGTAGCAGGCCAACATACTCAGTGTAGAAGCTATTGCGAAGATGCACAAATCTTCATAGAATATCCCACACCTGACCTCCTGAACAACAGCGCAAACATGAGGTATTATTAAGATACAGTTCAAATATTCTCACCATTTTAGGTGTCAAATTTCGGTGTCATGATATTTTGTACAAACCTCTCATTGTTAACTGTCAAGTCTGATTAGCCACATGTTAAACTGTAAACTCAAGCCTATTGTCACAGCCCTGGTCAGTGGCCGCTAGAGACTGACATCATGTTATTTTATTTTGGAACTCATGTCACGGTGTCTAGTGTCATGTCTTTTGTTCCAGTTGTTTAGCATTTGAGTTAAAGTGACTTTCTGTGCTGATTGGTTCATGTCCTAGACTTGTGTGTATGATTCATGCCCTTGGGATGGTCCTCCGTCGTTCGTACCTTCTTTATGAGAGAGTCTACCTGTGTCTCAGTGTTGGAGTTTGTTTCTTTGTGTTTTGACCCTTGTGCCTTCTTTGAGTTCTTGTTTGTTTAAGTATTTCAATAAAGTCAAGAAAAATGGACACTTGTGTAGCAGTTTGAAAACATTATAAGGGTCACATTAATTGACAAATAATTTTATATGTATATATACATTTTTTTTGACAGTTTCTCATTAGACTAAATAGGGCAAGTGTGGAAACACCTGGGTGAAGACAAGACACAGCCGAACATGATAGGGTTGGGTGGGGCTAAGGCAGGGCCTAAGCCAAAACAACAACAAACTCACATGGCCACATGATCACATGGCAGGTGTTAATAATAACAGACACAAACATAATACAAGGACATGGGTAAGGCAAAACAAAATTATATATATATATAAATGGAACAAACTAACTGGGTCATGTATTTCCCCAACCATTAGATGACCTATACATATATACATATAAATAAATAAATATATATATA
>JBBPDH010211339.1:0-13793 GCA_037974565.1 Clupeocharax schoutedeni
GAAGGTGTGTAGGTGTATGATGGTGTGTGTGAAGGTGTGTAGATGTATGATGGTGTGTGTGAAGGTGTGCAGATGTAAGATGGTGTGCGTGTGTGATGGTGTGTGATGTGTGTGTGAAGGTCTGTAGATGTATGATGGTGTGTATGAAGGTGGGTCAGTCCACTGTGAGATCACGGTCCTCTCAGACGCGTGAGATCAAAGACACTGGAGGCGAAAGGAGACGTTATGTTTAAAAAAAACCCAAAAAAAACACACACTTCATGAAACTTTATATAACCAGCATTCAGGTGAACCAGACACAAAACAACTGGGCAGGCAAATAAATATTCAGAAATCAACTTGGACAGCGATTCAAAACATAAAATATGCGTCTCCTTCACACTCCGAGGGGAAGAAAAGAAGTCCCAAGACTGTTGCTAAGCAACATCAGTATTACTGATAGCGATCGCAGCACTGGCAACACAGCAGAGAGTGTGTGCGTGCGTGTGTGTGTGGGTTCAGACTCACAGTCAGTTTGTTGGGCTCTCCACTGCACCCAGCTGGCCCAGGCCTTCACTCCATAAACATGGTGGATCTTCGAGCCGGGCGAGGAACCGTTCGTCGCATCTGCTGCCAAAAACCTTGGTGACTGGAAGACAGGCATCATCACACTCATTAATCACACCCAAGCACCAGATCACTCTCTAGGACCACATCTTCAAGACTCCTCCCTCTCTCCGACCTCTCAGACTGGACATTTCATCTCATGGGGCCTCTTTACAGGGAACAAACTTCTGCACAGGTCACCATTCTGAGTGATCCGAGTGATTCAAACCATTTATTTTTGTTCAAAACTTTAACTAAAAATGTCATAAACTGAATGAAGAGTTTGGCCTAAAACACAACTTGAAGGAATTCAACAACAAATACCCTGTTCATTCAAAAAGGTTCTCGGAATAGCAAAGAACAAGCAGCCCTCTTTATTCAAGCAGAGACACAAAACCCAGCTTCAGAGACCAAAACAATCAAGAGATGTCAACGTGTTAGAGCAGGAACACACTGGAGTGTAGAATTAAGTGCTAGACAGATTATTGGTGAATATTAGATTGGAAATTATGAAAGGAATAAAGGACTAGGAAGTGAGATGATAATCCAGTTCAGTTCTGGTTCTGAAGCGTAAGCATCACTTGAATCTGCTCTAATAAGACTCTAATAAAGAGTTTAAAGTGAAATGTAAATGTATTGTTCGTACTGAAGCAGAGTAATATGAATACACCGATGTAATCAATAGTTACATTTAAAAACTATTTTTAATTCATAATTTTTTGTAGACTTAGACCTGCATTCCCAACCAAGACCATTGCGCTTTACTTAAATTTTTTTTTTGCACTTTAAGAACGTATGTTACGTATGCATGTGGACAAGATCATTAGTGCAAACAATAAAAAAGAGGCAAAGTAACATTTAATTTCTAAAAGAAAATCAAACATTCTGGAGAAGACGCATCTAGGCGTGCATTCACACCCGTCTCAGCTTTCTTCTTTTCAAACAAGGCCCATCTGTGGCAGCATCCACCGCATCAGCTACTCCACCACGCTCTCCTCCATCACTGTCATCCTGTTCCTCTTCCATCTGCTTTGGTTTTTGTCTTCTTTTGCGTGACTGTATGGTGTTGTACACATAATATTTGACATCCCTCCACGTTCTTGACTTGAGAACATCTGGCTCTGTCTTTATACACTTCAGACACTCTTTCTTGCCCGGCACCTTCATGAGCGATATATATTTTTCCATTTGTCTCCCCACAGCTTCTTGTTCTTCCACGTTCCATTTATTCCTTCTGTCTTTTGGGGCACCAGAACCTAATAAAGACCATTAGACGTATCATTAATACTTCTACTATTTAAGTAGTATTATTTAAAAAGAATAAACAGATCTCTGTATTGTAAATGCCTGAGACTTTTGTCATTTAACAAATACTTTTATCCAAAGTGACTTCCATTCATGACCTACAGGGGGCAGTCTCTCCCTGGAGCAGCTTGGGGTTAAGGTTCTTGCTCAGGAACCCAGTGGGGGTGCTGAAGGTAGGATTCTAACCCATGACCTCTTGGTCCAGAGGCAAGTATCCTACCTACTAGGCCACCATCACCCACACTTTGTTAGACTAATATGACTTTTTGGAGTCTAGACAAATTGTTAAAAAAATATCAACTGACTACTGATATGTATGTTTAAGTACATAGGAATCCAGAAGAAAATACCTTTGGCAGCTTTGGGTACTGCTTTGTCATGGGAATTTTCAGCTCCATGTTCCATTTCGCGCAGCCGGTTGCAGATCTTTACCAACTTCAGGGGATTTTCGTTCAGATTTTGGAAGTTTATGCCCCCGTCATCCACGAGCATAGCCACATCGTGCATTTCCCCCTCATTAAGGCTCAGCATTTGGAATACAGTAGCCACAAACTTGTATGCATGCACTCTTGAAAGACCTTCTGGTGCTTTTGCGCCACAATTATGGGCAAAATCTCTCAGACAGTTGGAGGCCCTTTCGTGAGCAGAAGCCTCCATTTGAGCGAACAGGTAGGGATTACTTTCAGGAACACCTGCATGCTCTCGGTACTTGATAAGGGTGCCCAAGGATGACTCAATTCTTTCAGTAAGAAAAACAGGTATCATACTTCCATCCCTACAAGAGCTTTCAACATGGACTAACTTGCCAGCAAGACACTGTTCCAGACTTGTTAGGGTCTTGCACTTGTCCTTTAAAGGTTCATTGGTTCTTGCTCTATAGTTTTCGAGCAGCATTTGATCGGACACAGGTTTCCGACATCTGTTAAACAGACTTACTGTAGCAAGGAGACTACGGCATAATCTTTTCCATGCATCTGGATTAGGGTTCTTCGACAAGTCCTTTTCTGCGTTCTCTTCAGTTTGTCTAAGAAGACACTGGAGTTTGATGAGATCTTCTATAAGAGCCAAGTCCTCCTGGTTCTGTTTGACAGAGCTTTGAGAAGCGCAAGAATGCGAGGAGACATACGTAAACCAGTCCGTTTCAAGAAGCTTAATGAACTTTCTGGCTTCAGCTACAGACTTTTCTTCCATATCGTTCTCTCCCAAAGCAACTTCAGCTGCCTTTTTTAGGGAATAACCCAGTTTTATTACAGGCAAGGAAGCTTTGAATCTGTCAGACTGCTGATCGAAACAACCAATCTTCTTCGCAGCCTCCAAAGCCAAATTAAACCTAGATTCAGTCAACACCTGATGCAGATACTCAACACTCTGATCCAGCTCCTTCACAACCAACATAAATCGTCCAAGTTCCCGCATCTTCTGTGGTATGTAAGAGTGCTGGGACTTCAGATGTTCACCTTTTTCAAAAAGTCTGTTGCCAAATTTACAGATCAAGGCATCATTTCTCAAGTGTTTGGAGATGTCATCATCTCTCATGCGGTTTACGGCATTCCGGCAGGCCTCAGAAAGGCAGTCAAGCATCATCTTGGATGAAGTTGACCGAGGCCTTCTCTGGCGAGGAGCATTTTTGTCATGCTTGTTCATTTTGCACATCTGCTGATGCCTCCATAAGTCACAATTAAGAACAAAACCCAAGCAGCTAGGACAACATTCGTAATCTTTGAGCAAAAAACTTTTTTTCGTCCGTTTCAAAGGGACTATTTCCCCGCTTCCATTTTCAAGAACTTTAACGTTATGCTGGTAGTTGCCCTTATTACGAAGCTGCTGGAGTAAGAGATGTCTAGTTTTGGAACCCTTTGGAAAGCTCAGGGCATGGGCCACATCTTTCTCTTTTGCATGTCTCCATGCCAAATGCCTTGCTATTTTGGTGACGGGTGTTTTACAGTAAGCGCAGAACTGCTTTTTGCCAGATACTCGCTGGACAGAATCAGTTTTATGACTTTTTACCACTCTTAACCTTAAAGAAGATACTTTAGACTTTGAAGAGACCTTGGGTTTAGCGTCAGCTTTTAGGCAAGAAAATGAGCTGAACTTGGAATTGACTTTAATGTTCTTTTGCAATTTCTGCTGTTTTGATGGTGGTGATGTAGCAGGGCTGGCAGATGGTTCTTCTCCATTGGGGCTGCATGTAAAATTGTCTATTGGAGCTGGGTTTAACGATGACTGGTTAAATTTACCTGTGCCAAATTCACATTCAGTGTTGTCCAAATGTTCCTCGTTTGAATTAGGACTGAGCAATAACTCTGATGCGAGGATTTGGTGAGGAACTGAGTTTGAGTCTGGGCTGGGCTGAAGGCTTACATCTGGGAGCGAACAATCCTTTGGGCAGTGCTGGGAGATGTTCCCTTCTTCAGCGTTAGAAATTGATTCTGTGTTGGCCAGTTCCTGACAGGTAGAGCTATCTAAGCAACTTTTTAAGCCAGTGCTTTCAGGGCTTTCCAGGTCACATTTTTTAGCACAGGAAATCCAGTTTGTCTCAATGAGATCAATAAATTCTTTTACATGACCTGCGGTCTCTAAATCATCGGCCATAAGACTCTCCCCAAGAAGAATTTCAGCCATTTGTCTTATAGAATAGCCTAGTTTTAATACCAGACATGGGGACTTACATTTTTTGGAAGACTCATCAAATCCACTAATCATCTTGGCACCCTTTAGGGCCAAATCAAATCTAGGAGGAGTGAGAATCTGCTGCAAATGCTGAACACTTTGGTCCAACTCTTTCATGGTTAGCATAAATCTTCCCAATTCTCTCAACTTCTGCGATATATATCCCTGACGCTTTTTATCCGTCCCAAGTCTTGCAAAAAGCCTGTCGCCATACTTGCAAATTAAAGAATCTTTTTTTATACAGTCCAAGACATCGTCTTTATTCATTCTACTCATGATTTCCACACAAGCTCCAGGAAGATAACCTCTCTCCGGGAGTAGCTTAGATGATGCCTTCTGGATCCTTTTGCGACAACCATTGCCATTTTCATTTTTCATTTTGCAAGACTTTTCGTGCCTCCACAGATCATGACGCATAAAAAAAGCCAGACAGTGTTGACATGGCAGGTACTCACTAACAGAATAATCCACGTTTGGTCGTTTAATTGTAATTATCTCTCCAGTTCCATTCTGAAGAACTTGAATGTTGTGCTGATAATCGCCTTTGTTACGAATTTGTCCAAGAAGCAGCTGCCTTTTCTCAGAGCCCTTATGAAAACTTACAGCATGTGCTACTTCTGGCTCATACTTATGTTTTTGCTTCAGATGCCGTGATATTTTGAGATAGGGTTTCTTGCAGTAAACACAGAAGTGTTTTTTGTTATATAATCTTCGACCATTGGCCGTTTTCTTGTTTATATTCACAAATATTTGTTGGAATGGCATGGAGTTGGAGGAGGTATTACACGTTATGTTGAGGTTTTGAGTAGAGCCTGGACTTGAGTGTGACTCAGTATTTGTTCTGATCTCTAGGGTGGGCTTTATCTCAGACTGGGAACTGGTGTTCAGGCAAGATGAGGAGTCCAGTGTTGAAGAGGCATCAACATTCTCAGTTGACTGTGACATTTCATCACAACCATCATCAGAGTCCATGCTACAAGAGGAATGCTCATCACTAACAGGATCATATTCCGTTCCACTTGAGACATCCGAGTCTAGCTCATGTTCACTGTTCTCATTTTTATCAATACACGGGATGATCTTAGGCACTGGTGTTGACTTAGATCGCAGGTTGTACATTGAATGGGTGGGTGGGTTATTCCTTTTACTGGGTTGGTAAAGTTCAGCATTTGGTTTTGGGTTGGGGCTCATATTGCATTTGAGACTAGTATCAAGAATGGGCTGTGGGCTAGATTCAACACTGGAGTGGTTGCAGGAATCAGGCATAGACAAGAGATCAGGACTAGTTACCACAGCGTCCTGAAGGCATGAATCAAAACTTGGCAGAGAGCTAAGACTTGATTCAGAATAAGGTAGTGGGCTGAGTTCAGGACTAGACCTTACACTGGACGGAGGGCGCAACTGATTATCCTGTAGTTTTGGTTCAGGACTGATTCTGGGGCTAGCTTGTTGGGACTGTTCGGTGTATGAATCTGTTTTAGGACTGGACCACATAAACTGAGGGAAGGATTCAAAACTTGATTCAGGGCAGGATTCTGGAGTGGAAAGAAGGCATGGCTCATTATTCTGAGGGCTTGGTTCAGGACCCATTCTGGGGCTAGCTTGTCGGGAAAGTCTGGTGTATGAATCTGTTTTAGGATTGCATTCAATAAACGGAGGGCAAAATTCAAAACTTGATTCAGGGCTGGATTCTGGAGTGGAAGGAAGGCATGGCTCATTATTCTGAGGGCTTGGTTCAGGACCCATTCTGGGTCTAGCTTGTCGGGAAAGTCTGGTGTATGAATCTGTTTTAGGATTGCATTCTATAAACGGAGGGCAAGATTCAAAACTTGATTCAGGGCTGGATTCTGGAGTGGAAGGAAGGCATGGCTCTTTATTCTGAGGGCTTGGTTCAGGACTGATTCCGAGACTTGTTTGTTGGCAACATTTGGGGTATGAATCTGCTTTAGGACTGCAGGTGTCCATTAAACGAGGGCAGGCTCCTGGAGAGGAGCAGAATGAAGGTTCATGAAATGAGTCAGGAGTAAGCGGTAGCCTCAGATCTGGATCAGATGTGATAGTTGATTGCAAATGTGGTTTCATTGGTTGTGAGGTGTGTTCAGTAATTGTTCTGAGGGTAGCTTGGTGGCAAGGTTCAGGACTAGGAAATATACTTTGAGAACTGGATCTGTCCGTAGGCTGAGAGCAGAAGTTCAGAATAGAATGAATGGTTGTTTCAGGACTAGATCTTAAACTAGGTGGATGGCTTGATTCAGGACTAAGAGAATGACCAAGATCAAGATTGGATGGACAGATAGATTTGGCACTAGGGTGTGAACCTGGAAGGTCGGACCTCTGACGTGTCTCAAGATGGGGTGGCTCTAGAGGTTCAGGGTTGGACTGACAACTGGACACAGAGGAGGTTTCAAGACTGTGCTGAGAGATAGAACGAGGAGAGCAACTGAAACTGGGCTTGAGGGCACACTCAAGATTAGGCTGTGGCCTGGGTGCAGGACTGGATCTTGGACTAGGTGAATGAACTGGGCTTAGCCTGGCAAGGGACTGAGGGGTCAGCTCAGATGTAGGTTGGACACAGGACTCCAGACTGGATTCAGGGTGGCTCCCAGTGTCCTGCTGTGGAGAAGAAATTGAACTTGACTGTACATTTATCTTCATCTTGCATTTTCGCTCATGTCTGAACAAGGCCCGTCGAAGGTAGAAGGCCAGGCAATACTGACAGGGCAAATATTCCATCGCGGATTTGTTCCTCTTTGGTCGAGTCTGAGGAACAATTTCTCCTCTTCCATTTCGAAGGACCTCAATGTTATGTTGATAATTGCCTTTCCTGAGAAGCTTTTCGAGTAAGAAATGTCTTCTTTTGGATCCCTTTGGAAAACTGAGGGCATGTGCTACATCTTTTTCTTTTGAATGTTTACATTCCAAATGCCTTGCTAGTTTGGTTTTAGGTTGTCGACAGTAAACACAGAACTGCTGTTTGGTGCACAATTTTTTCAAACAAGGCTTTGAAGATAAGCTCGGCTTAGCAGATGCTCTGATCCGTGAGTGATATTTAGAAGTTACTTGTGGTTCCTTCTGCTCGTCATTCAAAAGGTTTGTTTCCAGTCTGCTTTCTTCAAGTTCACAAGTTTCCATGTCTGACTGATTCAAATCACTGTCTGACAAAGACTGTGTGCAGTCTGGCTCTGGCTCTGTTTTTTCCTTCAGCTGTTCCACAGTAAATGCCTGGTCAAAAAAGAACAATAAGTAATTACTCTGAATAATCTACATAAAATAGCTAAAAACATTTCACATTCATAGAATCTACCAAACGTACGTCTATTAGCCCGTAACGGCTTAAGTTAGAAAATGAAGAAAAAAAGAAGAAAAAAAACCCCCAAAGTCTAATATAATATAATTCTTATGTAAAATACTTGGAACACCTTCCAAATACTCCAGGCATCATGTTGTTTTGGGCATGTTTGAAAACAGATCAGCAGTGTCCAATTAGGAAAGCAATGTGTCACATAAAAAACAGTCCCGTATAGAAACGGACAGTTTATTTTAGTTGTCAAAACATCCTCTGACATGCCTTGCTGAGGAGGCAAATAACAGACCTAATGGTCCATTTGTAACAGTAAATGTTATGAAAATCATTTTTAGCCCAACATGTCTTTGTTCCTAATCTCCAGAGAGAAACTTGAGGACTTTTTACATATTATGCAATTGTTTTAAAGATCAAGTTTTTAAAAGAAACAGTTGCGAACAAGGGTTGACTAAACTTAGATTTTTTTTTTTAATTTGAATTTGAATACTTTATTTATCCAGAAGGAAATTGAATTCTCTGCATTTAACCCATTCACCAAGTGAAGCAGTGGGCAGCCAGGAACACGGCCCCCGGGTAGCAGTGAGCGGGGACGGTACCTTGCTCAGGGTACCTCGGCGGTGCCTAGCGGTCTTGGGGATCGAAACCAGACTTTCTGGTCGCAGGGCGGATGCCTTAACCACTAGGCCACCCAGCCGCCAATCAGAAACACTTCGAAGATATTGATACAAAGTTAAAGCTGTGGTTGTCAATTCTTCATTTGGGGACCCAATGCCTTGCACATTTTTTGGGGTGGGGCAAGGAAATCCTCCCCAGGCCTGGGATTAAAAACCACTTTTGTGGTTTTGTTTCCGAAAACAATGCAAGTTTTAGAGTTGGGACAATGCTGTTCATAAAGACCAGAGAAATTGTCCTGCTGGGAAAAATAAAATAATCAACTCAAGTAACAAATGCAGAAAGAAGCCTCATGGCTGAACCAAAAGTCTAGAGTTGTCTATGAGCATTTGTCTCAGTGAGTCAGAAACCACATAGGCAAGATTTTTGAGATTACTTGACATGGTTTGAAGTGAGCAAATTATGATATATGCAAACGATTTTCAGAGCACTAATTGGTTTACATAAGCTCTTAATATGGTAGATTTTCAAATCACGCGTATGTAACATGTGACCTGACCGTGGATACAACAAATATGGTACAGTGTTCTGTCTCTTTGGTTTTGTCCTTTGCTTGAAGGATATTTCTTTAAATAGGCATGTCCTGTGAAACAGAATTGAACACCTGGGTAGCCTGGGATCGTTACCCTGGCACCAGGACCTTTACCATATTTGGTTATAGACTACCCTGATACAGAAGTAGCCCAGCTGATAGAACCGATAACTGGTTTCACGACAATAGGAGCATAAACCCGGGAGTATAAAGACAGTGCACAAGAGCCCCACAGGGTGGTTCCACCGACTGGCTGGGGTTTTGCTACCTTTATTAAAATAAAGAAAACGGCCTACATGGTTTGCTGTATAGTTATTTTTTATTAAATATTCCAAGAAGCTTAAGTTTTATCCACAATATTAGCTACATTAGCTAAAGTGTAAACATAAAGAGGCAAATTTTGGACATGACTGATTGGCTGTACACTGATCAATTAAAACCACTAACAGATGGCACAGTCGAGGGGCTCCCTGATCCATGTGTGGTGAGGAACAGCACGTCTGGTCCAATCCCACCGAGGAATTGCTGAAGTTCACAGCTGCTCTGATGGAAAAGGATCAGAACACAGTGCTGCACCCCCTGCTGTGTATGGGACTGAATAGCTGCAGAGCGGCTGACCCCTGTCCAAGTTCCTACAATGGACAATCTAACTGGAATATGGAGGGACGATGGAAGAAGGTGGGTGGGGCTGATGGATCACCTTTACTCCCTCATCATGAGGAAGGCCGGGAGCGTGTACGTGTCTCTTACCTGCAGAAGAGACGACCAGTATGCACTATGGGAAGGTGAGGCAATGGAGGCGGTGTGATGCTCTGGGTGATGTTCTGCTGGAGAACCTTGGCTCCTGCATTCATGTGGACATTACACCTAAACACTGCAGGACCAAGTTCACCCTTCATGGAGCTGCCGTTCCTAATGGCAGATACTGTTCAGGAACCGTGTGAGAAACATCACAAAGATCTCATGGTTCCTCCAGATCTCAATCTAATCTGTGGGAAATGCTGGACAAACTCATCTTGTCCATGGAGGATCTACCTCACAACTTACAGAACTTACAGGATCTGAACCCACGGCACCTTCAGAGGTCTTGTGGAGTCCAGGCCTCGACAGGTCAGAGCTGTTTTTGTGGCACAAGAGAGACCTAAACAATATTAGGTTTTAACGTTCTGGCGATGGCCTAGTGGGTGGGATCCTTTCTCTGGACCAAGAGGTCATGGGTTCGACTCCTACCTTCAGCACTGGGTTCCCAAGCAAGACCCTAAACCCCAAGTTGCTCCAGGGAGAGACTGCCCCCTGTAGGTAGGGAATGGAAGTCACTTTGGATAAAAACGTCAGCCCAATGCTCCCTTTATGTATACCTTTACCTATTGGATGTTTAATCTTTCTGTTTATTAATATTTAATGCTTATTAGAGCGTGGTTTAATCAGTGCAGACAGGTGCACAGCCTGAGCAACAAAAAGAAAAAAGCAAGACATCACACAAAAAAACAAAACAACAAAAAAAAGACGGACACTTAGAAAGTGCAGAACACAAATCAATCTTACCTGGAGCTGAGAGTCCATCCTTGCAGGAATGAACTTGTGCAGGACATCGTCCTCTGCATTACGGCGTGAGCGACGCTTTTGGGAGTTCTTATTCATCCGATATTCTAATTTAATGGATCTTAAATTTAGAACCCAACAAAGGCATATTAAACAAAGCCTGGCTATGTTCACACCATTGTTCGCAACTTCCATTGCATTAAACTCTCTGCTAAAACAAAGTAAAATTTTATTTTGGCTTTTTCATGTGCAGTTTAGGCCAAATCGGTACACCCGGATCCACAGCGGCACAGCGATCAAGACCAAGACTTATTTATAGAATCGGTGGCTGACGTCTAGCTTCCTCCAGCCTTAAAAACAGTTTATGGATCAAGTTAATGCACAAACAAAGGAGATTACAACACCCATCACTATTGTTAACAGTAAATCATACATCCCAAGGTTGTGTGTGTGCGTGCGTGCACGTTAGGTAGGCCCAAACGTCTGACCTGTATCGCATTTGTGGTTTACATTTTATTTCTAAATACATACACAATGTAAACGAATCACGTTCCCATTTCCATTTCAGTATTTTAAACTAAATATCAGGTAAAAAACGAGATGCCATGGCTTTGCCAATAAACTTATTTGGAAGGTGTGCCAGAGGAACCCTTTTCTTTAATCCAACCACAAACATGAACACCTGGAGTTCCTAGATGCTGCTGAATGAAGTTCTCAAGCCTCATCAAGAGTCACTGTACTAACCTCATGATGTCGAAAAATTACAATTATACCACACATAGAATGCAAGGCCAAAAAACGTGAAATGTTTTGTTAAAAACTAGATTTTTTTGAAAAGATTATTTAACCCTCTGAGGTCCGAGGCCTGTCAGGCACTTACATTTTTATGTATCTATACAGAAGATGGTAATATTCTGGAAAAGCTCAGCAAAAAAAACATAGCAAAGTGAATGCAACGAAATTAGTTTATTAAAATTCTTGTTCAAACATGACCAAAAAAACTACAAACAAAGTAAAATACACCATAAACATATTGAGCAAATCTTTGAACCTTGTAAACATGTTTTACTATACAAAACTAAAAGCATTCAGAAGTGTTATGTATTTTCAATTCAAAGGTCAGGCTACCTTTCTCTACAGCCAGTGGCTCCTTCACAGACATACTGATCAGATGGGTGTATCACGCCTGTAACTTCCCCCTTTCCCGTCAATGGCCACGTGTCCATGGTGGTCATTGTCTGCCTGCCCCTGCCCCCAAAGTGCTACAACCTACTGCAAAGAAGTGACGCCCCAATTAGCCATCCCCGTCTTGATGCCAGGCAACGTAACAGTTTCTTTTTTGCTGAAGGCAAAGGTAGACGTTACATGCGCGGCACTTCCACAGAGTCTTTGTTTTCATTCCCTGACACCTGCAGTGCGCACAGTGTTTGCGACCGTCGCCAGCCCTCATCCCATCTGTGCCCAGGTCTATCCCACAAACCGGCATGTGGCGAGCCATCTGCACGGGAGCTAGCCACACCTTTGGGGGCTGATAAGCCAGAGGTACACCACACATCTGTGCAATGAGCTCTTCCAGAAACTGCTTGTGGCTCATGCTTGCCTTCTGCATGAGTTCCTTGTGGAGGATGAAGGCATTTGTTGCAGCAATGTCCAGGAAGTGAAGAAAGAGCTTCTTGTACCACTTCACTGTTTTGTGCTGTGCTGTGAAGGACTGGATCAGCTGGTAAGACAAAGCCACACCACCCATGTACTTGTTGTACTCCAACACAGGTTAGGGACACGGGACAGACTGCGAGGAACTCACACCTTGTTTACTTTTCCCTCGTCGCTGCACTACATCCCCGTCGTACGCAGCATGGATGGTGGAGCAGACGGACACCTCTCGCGTATCCATCCACTTCACGTAGACCACAGGGCCGTCTCTGATCCAGCGGGTTGTTCCTCTGGGAGAATTTCTTTTCAGTGCGTTCAGGTGACTGCGTGGACAGTCCTTCCGGGATTCTCTGTACGTTCCACAAGCACCGAACTCAGCAGCATACAAGTCCTTGAAAAGCTTTGGGCTGGTGTAGAAATTGTCCATGTACACATGATATCCAGACCCCAAATATCCTTTGTCCGTCAGTGACATGACCGAGTCATAAGCGAGGCTGTGACCTTTGGGGAATTTGTTCTTTCCAGTGTATACAAAGAAGTCAGAGGTATACCCATTGCTGGAGTCTGCGAGCACAAACAACTTGAAGCCCCATTTAGTTGGTTTGTCCTCTCTCACAGTATGGCCTCTGGAAGACACCATACGCTCACCCACAGAAAGGCTCCGGCGCGGATGATAGAATTTCTTACAGGCGTCCTGGATGGTGTCCATGAGGGGTCTGACGCGGAACAGTTTGTCATGGGCCAGGGATCCCTTACTAGCATCATTCTCTCCATCTTTTTTTGGGTCGCTCATGTGCACATTCCAAAATATGGTTCTGAATCTGTCCCTTGGAATGACCTCTGCTGGGAAAGAGATGGTGAAGATGTTATCTTTCCTCCAGTAGTCAGTGACTTGACTCAGCTTGAGCATGCCCATGTAGAATACCATTCCAAGGAACTTGTAAAATTCAGAAGTTCCAACATCCACCCATTTGTACTTTGCACCTCCAGCGATGCTCCTGGCTGCTTGCTTGTTGGTGTTGTCGCATAGGGTTTGGACAGCATCCTCTGAAAAGAATAGCTTGAAGAGATCCATAGGGGTGAGGTTGTCCTCTGCCCTCAGCTGCACACCAGGCTCCCTTGCAGGAAGAAACTGCAGTGGTGGAGGAGCGATATCTGCATCCCTTTCTGTCTTCCATGAAAGTGGCTGAAGCCGTGCTCTCTTCCCAGGTGGCGCAGAGGAGATGTTCTCCACATCACTGTAAAATTAATTAGAACATATTTAGTAGCCCTTCATTGTCTTTTTAAAATACTGAATGCACCATGAGACAGAACATGACACAAATCTGCATATCTTTCTAGTAACACCTAACATACATTTGCATATAGCCTATCTGACCCATCTGGCATGAGAAATTAAACCTTTTGTTTTCATAACAAAGACATGCATACCAATTATACAGGTCAGCAGGTCAGAATCCTCCTGTATGAGTCTCTGTGGGTTCTGTGGTGTTTTTCATGCTGATCTCAGATCTGTGTGTAGTGTTTCCT
>JBBPDH010211394.1:0-13789 GCA_037974565.1 Clupeocharax schoutedeni
GTGGGCAAACCTGTCCAGAAAGGGCCGCTGTGGGTGCAGGTTTTCTTTCCAACCAAGAAGAAGCCCGACCTGAGTAACTGAAAACCAAGACCAACTGATTACAGAGGTGGAATCAGGTGCGCCTTCTGCTTGGTTGTAATGAAAACCTGCACCCACAGCGGCCCTTTCTGGACAGGTTTGCCCACCCCTGGGTTAAGGTGAACTGAAAAAAAAAAATTAGATAAATGTACGTTAAAAATAAAGTCAGCATCTACAATGTATCGACAAAAGGCTATCCAAATAAAGTGTTACCACACACTGATACCTCCCTGTATGCCATGTACTTAATTTTAACTTTTAAGTTAAATTTTAAGTTTCTTTTTCGGAACTTTGCTTGTGTTCATTTCTAGTCAATGATGTCACATAAATCTATCAAGTAAATCTACAAGCACCAAAGATTTTGCAAGTAAAAGTCGATTCTTCAGTTTGTAGGCAGGTTGTGTTTCTGAACGGAAACTTGGCCGGATATATACAGACATATCCATTTTTTCAGCAAATCAAAGGGCAACCCACCCACAAAGACATGGCTAAGTGTTATTTACTGCTGTCAATCAGGATTTTTTTTTCTGATGACGCCATATGGAGAATGTTCCACATAGAACTTGTTTCAGAGTCAGGCATCCTAGGCTAGTTAGAATACACAAAGCATGTCACAAATACACTCAAACACCTGTCCTCCTTTTGTCTTATCAAAATAAACATGGTCTTCACTCAAGTAGCTTTAGCTATTAGCTATTATTTAGCTATAAGTCTGAGCTAATTATGCAGGTAAAATATTAATTAATGAAAAAACTGCTTTGTAGAATTTACCCAAAATTTAGGTCTAGTGCACCAAAAAGTTCACTTCACATATTCCCCGAATGCAGAATTCTTTGGTGGTATTTGATGCAATGTCATGTATGGGTCTAATAGGGATATGACTTGCCAATTACATAAAGAGTTATCATGTTTGTAGGAGCTTGTGCAGCAACATCAGCAACAGACTGATGGGGTCACAAAAATCTTAACTTAGTCTATTTTTTAAATGGATCATATTCAGTCAGGTGGTCTCTTTCTCAGAAATCCTTATCTGCTTTGAATTGAAAGCAATTGTTTCCACCACAAATGCTCTGTTAATACTATAGTTTATCATCTGGATGCATGCCAATTCCAAATCCTGCTTTTCAGTGTTTCACAACATCTCCTTCTCCTCTGAGGTTTCTTTCCGAACAGCTTCCTTAGCAGAAGGAGAGAAGCATATGCAAGGCATACAGTACGTTGAAAAGGTCTTAATCTGAAATCTTGTGTGTTGGCTTTTTGCAACAGGCCCTTAATGCTTACCAATGAGATCCCGTTGAGTTTGCACGTGCATCGATAACACAGCGAGTATCTCCCAAGGCCTTGAGCTAAAGGATTGGAGGAATTAAAATATTCAGCTCATGGAAACCAGACTCCAGAAAATCAATTTCTTCTCTCCTTTCATGTTGGAGATCTTTGCAGATCCGACACATGGAGGCCCAAATTAAGGTTGAAATGGAGTGCATTCACACAGCTTCTGGGGAATCGAGGCCCAGGTCGCTGGAGAACGCGTGACCTAGACTCACACTCCAATTAGCAAGGGTTTGAATTATGAAGCCATTCCAGCACATTCAGGGTAATGTACTGTGATACAGTTTGTGAAATCTGCAGCAAAGATGGATACGGCTTGTTAATTTAGTTGTAATCATTTATAGGAACACATGAACAAACATGCATATGTATTGGGACCACATACACTTAGTTTTCTTCCTTATAGCAATTTGTACAGAGAAAAGTCTGGTTTATTTGTATACCAAGATCCAAATGAAACTCATAATACACTCCAGTATCTGAAAAGTAGCATGACACATATGGCGACAAACAAAAGAGAGCATTTCATAATCAAACAAAGCAAAAAGATTGGATGTGATGAAGTCCCAAAAACTAGGTCATCATCATAAGGACACAGAACCAAAAATGTCCTGTATGCTCTGGGCCGGGTCCTCAATAGTGATAGTGGTGCTTCAATTACTAAACATTGCAGTGCTGCATTTATTGTATCTACAGCAAATAGAATATGGAAAAGTTCCGGAAAAAAACAACGGGAAGGCATCAAAATGTAATAAACACATTTGCCTGAGTTTTAAAAGATGACCTTCAAATCAAGAACCCCCTCCCTAAACGTCACAGTCTTGTTTTCTCTCTTTCAACAATTTCCCACCTTCAAAATGACACTGTTTTTTATCTGCTAACCTCTAGATTACCCTACAGTAATCAGTGACAGTTTTTGTTGAATAAGTGATCTTTTAATTTCCCTGACCCAGACATGATTACTGGAAATTTCTCATTATTGTGTAACTTCTTTAAATTATAGGTAGTGTTGCATGTACCCATCATGTATTTAAAGTTATTTTCATACTTCTTTATTTCAGTTCTCTATGGACGGCTGTGGCACCTCCAGGCATTGATAATAGGGACAACACTGAACTGGTTGCACCATTCAGAAGACTCCCTGGCCTTGAAGTTATCATGTTTTCTATAGCAGCCAGTCCTGACACCATCCTCCAACAGTGGTTGGGCCCAAGCCCTGCCTTGTCATTAGCGTTTACGTCTAGTTTGGTAACAGTTGTGTAATAGTTAGCATGGAATGAATTTTGGCAAACGTTTGTCCATGAAACACAGAGTGGATCTCACAGCATGTATTGATTTATTTATTTATATTTACAGCATTTAGCTGATGCTCTTATCCAGAGTGATGTACATCCACATCTGTTAGTCCACATCTGTTTCTTAAACCTGTAAAGCAGCTTCAATCCACATCCACTATTCAACCATAATACTGCACATTCAGTGCACCTGAACAACATCTGTCAAATACCTAACCAGCACCTACCCAACAATACCTGAACAACACAGGTCAAGCAATACCTGAACAGCACAAGTAATTGAAAAGTCAAGGTTTTTTGTTTGTTTGTTTTTTAGAAATAAAGAAGCAGAATAAGATAAGAGATCATATAAACCTTTATAAGTTCCACAAGTGGGTAATTTGTTTTGCTCAAAAATTCAGAAACAACAGAATTTAAAAAATAGAATAAAAATTAAATACTATACTAACATTGCAGTATAAAATGTACACTCTATAATCTAGAGATATAGAATATGGACATCTGTGTTGTAAAATATGTACATAAATATATTTGTGAACAGAAGTAGACTAAGTGATATGTCACTACACAATGAGTATGTGTATACATACAGCAGAGATACAGACTCAAGTCACATTTAAGTCGCACAAAGAAAGACTTGTGACTTGACTAGACTTGCCCTCAATGACTTGAGATTTGACTCTGACTTGGGTGCTGTGACTCGTGAGTCATAACTCGTAAACCATGTTCATGTCATGGAATCATTTTTTTATATCTCGCACTCTTTCCAACGACCCAAAAACCGTTCACCTTGCCCCGGTGTCCCATTACTTTTGTTAGAGATGAATGGTTTTCAGCTAATAACAGTTTTCGAGGGGTCGTTGGAAAGGTGTCACGAGCCCCATCTAACTGTGGAGTTTCACATTTAGAGTGCAAGATATATTTTTCATATATAATATTTAGATTTAAGATAATTTAAGGCAATTTCTTCATGATGTTGAGGGCATATCACAGCACACAGTCCCGCCCCCTGCTAAGTAACAGCCAATTGGAATCTTGGGGCATGGCCAATTAGCATATCTTCTAAACTTTTAGAGCTCTACCTTTACAGCTCAAAAATCCCACATTTAGAGTTGCAGTTTGTAAACATTGCCACTTAAAGACTTGAGACTTGTTTTGGACTTGGTAAAAATGACTTGTCAACATCTCTGGCATACAGGTACACAGTGGAGTGAAAGCACTTGACACTAACATTTTGAATTGCACATTTTGCCCAGTAGTGATGGTTCCACCCAAGAAAAAAATATATTCCATCAGAAAAAAATTGCACTCATAATATTGCACATAAGTACCGTGGTGTAATGGATTTGTGTGTGTGTGTTTGTTTATGCATGTGTGGTCATCTGCAAGGTCTTTGCTGTGGAGACTGACAGCAGTTGGAAGGAAACAACAGTTGGAAAGAAACAACAGCGGAATTTCTCCATCCCACATCGTGGATGCTGCAGCGTGACACCGAAGGAGATGTTCAGTGCTGTCAGAGTCTCCTGCATAGGGTGGGAGATGTTGTCCAACATGGATGACAGCTTCGCCACCATTCTCCTGTAACTCCCCACCTCCACTGGGTCCAAAGGGCTGGCCCTCCAGATCAGGCTGTTCAGTCTCTGAGAGACATAGTTAGTCGCCAAGGTGCTCTTTGAAGAGATGGGTCTTCAGGCAATGCTTGAAGACTGTGAAGGACTCCGCAGATCTGATTGGAAGAGGGAGTTCATTCCAGCACTTTGGGGCCAAGACTGTGAAGAATCTTGACACATGTCTCCCTCTTCTTTTGAGCAGTGGAGGCTCAAGGCGAGCCTTGTTTGAAGCACTGAGAGGATGAGAGGTGAGAAGTTGTTTGACCAATGCTGTTATGTATGGGGGTGTCCATTCTGGGTCTTGAAAGCAAGTGTTAAGGACTTGAACTCAGAGTTGCACAAACACTTGTGAGTTGTGACTTGAAACAAACACTTGTGACTTGACTTTAGACTTGCCCTCAACAACTTGAGACTCATCTCAGACTTGGGTGTCATTACTCGTGAGTCATACCTCGTAAACAGTGCTGTCAATTCTCACACAATGAGCGTGAGACACATGCATCTGACTGTCTTCAGACACTCTCATGCTATACCTCCGAAGGCAGCAGCAACCGCCCCTTCCCCATCGCTAGGCTGGCAGCCAAGTCAGCAGGTAGAGGCCTGGTACAAGAGAACCTGGTACAAATGATACAAGAGAAAATCTATGTATCATTGACATAGAAGTAGTAGGAACCAGTATAAAGAGAAAAGAGAAGTGGTCCTAGGACTGTGCCCTGTAGAACACCAGTGGATAGTTTACATGTGCCTTGCCATACTTTCTGGTACCTCCGGTGATTGAGGTAGGATGCAAACTAGTGCCTGGCTGAGCCCAAAATCCCAAGGTTGGAGAGAGTGGTGAGGAGGACATTTATTTATTCATTGCTGTGAACTGTTCTTCTCTCCTCCATTGACCTTGACATGGAAGTTTATTGAAATCTGACTTTTTTAAGGGTGTATCAATTCTTTAAGGAGTGAAGAGGTGTCTGGAGCAAGGACACACAACTGCATCCTGTGCAAAATGCATTTTTGTTTTTTGAGACTTTCATGAGTCAGGTGGAAGACAAACCACAAAAAAGTAGTTTTTCAGAGTGAAGGTCCACACTGTCCTGTTTTCATTTAAGGATTTATGTATAATCTGTTAGTAGCTGGTAAACAACATTTTCTCACTCATTTCCTGACCGGTACACCACTCAAGGGTGTTTTGGTTATGTTGTGTTATGTTAAATGCTCTATAATTGGTAGGTTGGCAATTAGTCAAACAGCACTTTTGCTGGAAATGCAGGTGGTTCTAGCTTAGAAAGCTGTATTTCTGCAGGGAAATAATGTTCTTTAGCTTTTGTGGTTTGCAGAAAACATGTGTATCGAGTACTTGGGCAACAAAACATCAAATTCGTGGGCACAGCAAAACCACAAACTGCAAACGAAGACTTTAATACAGGCTTTCAATTCTGTGCCATGTTATTTTTCATTTTCCAAGTTCTTCTCCACTTACTTCATCAGTTTCCTAGTAATTGTTAATATCCTGACATCTTTGTTCCGAGTGTTTCTCCAGTTTTTCTCATTTATTTTTCTAGGACAGAATGATACTGTCTGCCTGTTCTCTGACCCCTGTCATGGAGTGTGATCATGATGAAAGGAAACGCCTCCAAAAAGAAAAAGACTTGCAATTACATACCTGTGACCTTCCTTACCAATTAGTTATAATAGCCGTATTTATTATTAATTTCATAGTCATACCTTATATTTTTTGTCGACTGGTACAACACAAAAGGTGCCATGGGTTATGCACGCATAGATCATGTTAAATTCTATAAATGGTAGGTTGGCAGTAACTGAAATACAGGTGGTTTTGATTTGGGAGAATATACTTCAGTTTACCTTTATGCAGCTTGCAGTACGCTGGGGTTTTTTTTTTTACAGAAATGCTGTATTTTCTACCACCATAAATAAGGCTTGGTTGTCTGCTGTCCCTAGCATCCATTAGTGAATTTATTAGACAGCTATTTAACCGTCTATGATCATGAGTGCATGTGATCTTTGTGATAAATGCCAGACATTACTATGCACAGAAAAAACGCAAACCACAAGACTTTTTGGAATAGACCAATGTTTTCAGTTCTAAGCCATGTTATTTTCCTGTTTCTTAATCCTGCTCTTCTTGTTCCTCACTTATTGTTTTTATCCTCCCCGTCTTTGTTCCTTGCATTTCTCTCGATTTTCTGGTTTATTGACGTTGGCTGTTCCTAGGATGTTACTGTCTGCCTGTTCTCTGACCCCTGCCATGAATTGTGATCTTGATTAGAGGAAATGCCCTCAAAAGAGATAGAATTCCATTTATAGGCCAACCACCTTCATCACCAATTTATTCAAATAGCCATATTATTACATATATAGTAACACATAATAGCCATTAAATAGCCGTATTACTGTGCACTAATGCAGAGGCAGCATATCAAACTACATTTTCGTGCTATAAACTTGCAGACATGTTAATACAGTTACCTTTTATAACCCTTTGCTGCTCAGTGGCAGGGAATAAAACTCCCATAGTGATACCGATGTAAATGAATGAAAATGAAAGCATTTTCTCTCCACCAGATTTTCAGGCTTGCTCAGAGAGCAGCAAACTAGTTTGAAGCCTTTTTTTTTTGCTCCCCTCCACACAACACAGTGATTTCGCTAAGTTATTTCCGGAAGAAGGGGATTTGACATCCTCCTTTATGTATTGGATAGCATTGATCTCCGCCTTCTGCAGCGGCAGACGTAGGTAGAGCAGTTTGATGAGGCACACTCTTTGAAGAATGGAACACTTAAGACCCACCGTTATCTCCGCTAATCTCCTGCTTCTATAATGACTTCCAGCCACACAAACCAAACAGCGGCACGCGGTCACCTTCCCACCATACATCACACACAACTGCCACAATCATGTGTGCCTAAGTGTGTTACGGTGTGAAGATCCTGTGTTTGTGTGTGTGTGTGTGCGTGTGAGAGAGAGTTTGTGTGTGTGTGGGCACGTGCGTGTCTTTTTCTGCACTTTGTTGTGATGATCACAGTGCCTGAGAGTTGCGTGTTAATGTTGTGATGGTCACAAACACCCAAACAACCGATAACCCAGAAAAAATCATTGCCTTCAGAAGAAAAATGCTGTAGTTATTTATTTGTTCGTAGTCATTTCTTCACAAAGAATATATGATCTTTTCTGCAAATCCAAAACACATTAGCACTCATGTTAACGTTGATATATATGTTCACATCTGGCCAGCTACATTAGGACAACGCTTTAATTTAAACTCAAAAGAAAAGTGGGCTGTTAATGGACACATCATTACGGAGTGTGTAATTATATTAATAAAGACAGAGCATTAAAGTATATGATCATTTCCCTACTTGATTTACACCATTTGATTTTCTGTCAGGGCTTTTCATCCATCATCAAGCCAACAATAAACAAGACGTATATTTAAGTCGGCAGCGTTGTCTGGATGATGGCCTTGAAAACTTTGTAAAATGAGCTGAAGAACATGCTTTGCATTTGAAAACAAACCAAATTAGTGGCTGTGCTGTAACCAACAGCTTCTTATCCAACACACTCCATCTGGTGCTTTGGCAGCTTACAGATAATTCAATAACAGATAATTCAAGAACAGGCCTGACAGAGCTGGCTCCCAGTGAAACTCCACTGTTTGACCTCAGATTGCTTCGAATCACTAACTGTTCTTTTGACCAAAATTCTGTGAGCATTCACGTCACATTAAATGGGTTTTGTCAGCCTCTGTTCCACTCTTTGTTTCACGGGAAACAAATCTTAACCCCTGGCGTAACCTCTAAGTCTCAGCACCTTTCTGTGAACTTGATTAATTTTTGATGAAGTCGCGGTAGTGGTCCTGGGCAGGAGTCTACTGACCTGGTTTGCCCTCCTCATGCCAGCCTGGCTCTGACCAGGCAGGAGAATGAGGAGGAGCAACACTGCCTCTTTGTGGAGGACCTGTTTCTCTCACAATGCTCAACCATCCGTGCCAAAAGGGGCTGAAGAGAATGAGCCATTCATCGCTTTGGGCTCATACTACAAACCTAAATGACGACTGACAATCATCCAAAAATCTTATGTAAATGATCTGCTGCATTTATTATATTATCAATGTCAGAGCATATTTACAGCATATAGGAACTACTCAGTTATCCCTCTGTTTACAATAGGGACCATCGAGTCATTTCTGAGCAGCTTCTTGTGGTGAGCAAAGTGGGCACTTATGAGACTGCGCTGACCCCTGCGTGACTCAAGCATCTGGTCTCTAGCATCTGGTCCAAATAACTGTACTATTTGTAGAAGCTGACCAGCCAACATCATTGAAAGCCATTTGGCCTGACAGTAGATGTTCCCAACATTGTGAATGTTAGTTAAGACCCAGTCTATCAACAACTGTTTGTGTAAGTAGACTGCATATTTAGACCAATAAAGACAACACTTTGAAATAAATAGCACCTGCTAAACATGTATAACAAAAACATTATTTTTATAATGATAATTATTATTATTATTATTTTATTATTATTAAACTGTGCTAAAGCCAATTGTAGCAGTCATTCTTAATATTTTTCACATCATTGTGCAATAATGTGCAATATGTGAAATTTGTGGATAGTTCGAACATTGGATCTCAAAAACATCTAAACTCATTTTATAATGTCCAACATAGCTCTGATTCGCTTATGATTTCTTTCTGATATATGATTTTTTTTTTTTTGTATTTGTTTTTATCTCATTTAGACTTTTATTTGATGAGCCGCTGATAAAAGTGTGTAAGCCTGGGGAGGCTAGAACATGTCACTGCTAGTGATATCATTGTTAATGAAAATTGTCTTCAAGAATCATTCTGTACATGAAATGGCAGAAAAGAACCTCCATATGATGTAAATGCTCCCCAACAAAAGTAGTATTTTTGAGATGGATGCGTGAAAAACCTGTTTTAAAAGGTCTATATCAATTAAGATATTTGTTTTTAGAACCATATTCTCTAACCAGTGACTATTCTGGAACATTTCCTGGAGGTAAGAGGCCATCTACATTTAGTTATCCTGCCTAAAATGCAATCTTGCGCTGCTGTGATGCAAAGCTGATTTTTTCGATATCATTTTAATTAGTTGAGAGGCATCAAAACAAGCTTAAAGTGTGACTGATGTTGACGTCGCACTGGCGGAGGAATAATGAAAGCACAGATGTCATGAAATGCTGTGTTGTTAATTGTGTGTTTACCCCAGACGGGGCTGTTATTGCTGCACTAATTACACTACAATTAGAAGATAATTAGACGATATTCTCTATATTGCAATGCAATTTCCTTGCACTCACCTGCTGTAATGAACATGTGCTGAAGTTTTTGATCCCTTGTTAGTCGAAGGCCTTGTATAAACAGTCATCATGCCTCACCTTCAAGGAAGATAACAGACAGTCCCTGCCTACAAGGGCATGACTGTGCCAAACTTGATCCTGATCTTACTGGGTGTGACGTGACATCCTGCAATCCAGACCTTTCCTTCTTTTACTGAGAATGAAAAGTGATCCTGCTAATTAAAACCCTTTGAAACTCAAAACCCATTTTTGAGCACAAATAATAAAAAAATTACTTTTCTGGCACGTTTCCTGAAATGATTTTTTTATTTTTTTTTGCCGAAAAGGAAAACACAATGCAGTACGTGACGATCCTCCCTGAATGATATTGAAAATCTACAACAAATTCCATTCTAATGAACTCCACACAGAGGAAAATGTTACTGATACTGGAAATATGTACTGTAGTAAAGCAGCCAGGGAAATCATTATGGCACCTAATACACACAGTCTGTTTAGTCCGATGGCTCTCCTGCCAATAGTTTGTTTTCACCTACGGAAAACCAATCTTGGGGCTGGCCCAATAAAGAAGAGCTTTTAGAATGCCGGTGCCAGTAGCTGTGCTGGAGAAGTGGGGAATTTGAGAAGCTTATAGTCAGACCAGTACTGAAGCTAGGTTGGAGCTCACTCAAAATACATAGTGGGTTGTTTCGTTGCCAAAATATGTTTAAAAGTTTATGTTCAGATTCATCCTTTTTAGAGCAATATGTTATTATCGGTTTCTCTGGTCTGAACATTTTTATACATATATTGGTTATGTAATAATAGAATTATAATAATAGAATTATAGTAATATTATCAAGAGTAAGCAAAAAAAGGAAGAAGAAGTGAGCTTTAAGATGATGGATTTCAGAATCCAGCCAAGCAGACACCATTTAAGCATTTAAGCACCAAAGCATATTGACTTCTCAATGGGATGAAACCATGTTTGAGATGAGCACTAAATCAGGGCTCCATGTTTCATTTCTGTTTTATTACTGCATAAGAAGAACAGTAAACAGTCAGGATTACCTTGTGTACATATGATAATAAAGATAAAGCAGACAAACAATTGATTCTGAATCAAAGCACTGGTTCAGGCACTGCCAACAGAAGCTGTGCAAGAGCATGGAGTACTACACTTGGCTTGCAAACACGTTCCTAGAGAATTGCTGTGCCTCATATATGCCTTTCAGGGGTCTGCACAGACTATAATTTACCACATAATGATCAATGGAAAAGACGTCTCCACTACATAAAAAGTGTGGAATATGTAATGCCTGAGGTTCAGTTGGCTCTCTTGTGCAATTTGATCCAAATGCCCTTCTCTGGACGCAGGATGAGCTCCCCCAGGGGCCTCAGCTCCTCGCGACTCTGACACGCTTGCACGTCAAAGTGACGCAACACAGCAGCAAGAACCACCTTCTCCTCCATCATAGCGAAGCGCTGGCCTGGAGCCACACACACACACACACACACACACACACACACACACACACACACACACATATACACACGCAAAACACACACAAACAAAACACACCTCTTTTTACATGATGTCAGGATGTCAGAACAGGTCATGTAAAAACTTTTTTTCCCCCATTACTTATATATTTGCATACTCCGATACTGCCTGCTACATTGTGGACATTTCCTGACAAACGGGCCAACAGAAATACTTCAAAATTAACTTAAATAAACCTGTGTTATTGTAGCTTTCGTTCAGAAAGTTTAGAATCGTTTTCTTTCTATAAAGTCGTCTGAACCTTAAAGTGCCTGTGCTATGTACGTTTTTTATTTTGCATTTAACAAAATATAGTTTTTTGTGTACTAAAAATGGCAGTTTATTATCCTTAAATTACAGTACCACTTCCCAGCTTGTAGTGTTATTGTTTTATAATTTTAGCATTATACAGCCTGTTTCTGTTACTGAGTGATAAAGCAAGAAGGACCTCAGTTTGACTGCTGGCTGGAATGGCCAAGAGTCCTCGCTGTGTGGAGATTTCTCTGTGTATTGCATATATATATATATATGTGTGCGTGTGTGTGTGTGTGTGTGTGTGTGTGTGTGTATTGAAACTTCAACAGTATTTACATATTACATTGAACTCATTTAGTTAAATAAGCAAGAGAAAAAACAGTTTATGATTCCTCAAAATGCTTTAAAAAGTCAGGACTAGATTCTGATGTTGTAGATTAGGCCTCCTTTTTTCAGCTTTCTTAAGATGTGCCTTACAAAGTACCTCACATATATGTGTGTGTGTGCATTAACAAGAGCATGCACACACATATATGCACCAAAGAGAACTGGCAGGAGTCAATTCATACCTCACAAATCTCTCATCTGGAGTTTTTGCATTCTGAGTCTCAGTTTAGCTTTGGGAGGCAGTGAACATGACTACATGATTTATCTCCAAAGGCAAAGTTCTCTCTCTCTCTCTCTCTCTCTCTCTCTCTCTGTTTTTTTCCTGCTCTCTCCATCTCTTTCTCTCCCTTCCTGCGCCTCGTTAGATGCTGCTCCTCTTGTGTGGCCAGTGGGTTGAAGCTGCCAGCACCACTTGGTGAGAGACAATCTGTCTCATTCAGCGGTGGGAGACAGGCCCGCACTCTCTGGAGATGAATGTGGGAGGGAAGTTAGCAGCGCTCCTCCTTTTCAGCGGGGCTGCGCTAAACGGATGATTGATTCCAGGGGCAGAGTAGACGCCCGCGCAAGAATTGGTGTGCAATGACGGTGAGATGCCATATCATAACAAGTGGTGCCAGTAATGTGATGTGACCTGTCTGATAAAACACAGTAACCTTGGCCTGGAAATTTAGCACCAACTTTGTCACTGCTCTCAGAAGCCTGTGGTGGCACTTGACAAAGTTATAGGTCACAGTCTTCTTGGCTTCTTATACCATTATGGAAATACATAAAGACTCAGAGTGAGTCTATTTCAATAGGAACATTGACTAAAGTGCTTTCCGCAGTTAGACTAGTGGAAAAGAGATGAGTAAACATGGCCCAGGGTTTTACAATCAGTGTCATGCGATGCATAAGTGTGATATGTGAGGAGAAACAAAAGAGCATTTGCATCTCAGGCAACTGAAAATGGCATTGCAGAATGTGATCTCCTCTAATGGCTTTTCCAATGATACACTGCACACATTTCGAAAAAGAAAAGTAAAGTAAATGCAAATGAGTCAAAGTTTTAATCAAGTACTGATGCTACTGTAATTCCTGAAGGTGACATATGACTTGTGAAATATTAGTGTGTGTCGTTGTGAGTGATAGAGGGATTTGCTCCTTTATTAGCTCCCAGAAAAACAGTTTTAATAACCACCTGTCAGCTGTACACGTCTCCAGCTCTAATGTTTGCTGGAAAGACATGACTTTAATTCCACATCATCATTTATTTACAAAGCCCTGTTCCCACCACTGTTTTACACCTGTCTCCTTTTTTGATAAACCACTTCATCTTAGTATCTTTCCAGCCATGTGTTTTTTGCACATTTTTGCAGTTTCACATGAAATAGGTTGAGGGGAAAACCTATTTGCTTTAGCAAATGTCCTTTGTTACACTTACAAATGCACAGTGAAGAGTTAATTTGTGTAAAACCATAGACGCTGGTCTACAGAGATGTGATATGAACAGATCACAGGCATCATTCACCAAATTCTCCACAGTTAGTACAGTCCTGAATGCTTGGCCCCTATAGTGGGGGGCTCTGAGGGAATATCTTTTGGAAGAGTGGTGTTCCATACCTTCAGCACAGTTCTAGTCCAGAGTTCTAAAAGCATGTTAAAGCTGTTCTAGTGGCTTCTGGTGACCCAAGGCCCTACAGGTTCTTACTCAGTTCTGCCATTTGTATATTGCGGTTGTAGTGGCATAGTGGGCAGGATACTTCCATCTGGACCAAGAGGTCTTGGAGTTTGAATCCTACCTTCAGAAACTACCACTGGGTTCCTGAGCAAAACCCTTAACCCCAAGTTGCTCCTGGGAGACTGTCCCCTGTAGTTAGGGAATGGAAGACGCTTTGAATTAAAGCGCCTGCTAAATGTTGTAAATGTACAGTCATGTGAAAAAATTAGGACATCCTTTGAAAGCATGTGGTTTTTTGTAACATTTTTAATAAATGGTTATTTC
>JBBPDH010211448.1:0-13781 GCA_037974565.1 Clupeocharax schoutedeni
ATCCTTACAAGTTTTAAACCTCTCGCAGTTCAGCTCTGTCCTTCGTACCATTTCATGCTATTCATTGGACCTGAACTGTTTGAAATTAAATTAAATAAAGCTTGAAACATTGGGGTGTTCTAAAACTTTTGGCCGGTAGTGTAAGTGTTTATATACAGGGCATCTCAAGCCTGGGATCAGGGGCTGTTCTGGCTCTGACCCCCGGGTTCACTCCTAAATGCTTTGCTTTGATATTTTACCCCTGATGTACTCTGGTGATACAAAAATTCCTTATTGCATGATTTGCAGAGAACAATACTCCTATCAGCAGTTCCATCTTTCTGTTCACTGGGTCAAGCAACGCATTCTCATTTTACAGTGCACCTGTGGCCAGAATGAGCCGAGTGTTCATAGTCAAGCGGTGCGATTAATCAGCATACATTTTTTAACATGTTATTGTTTCTGTAATTAATTGATAGAAATTAACATGTTAATGTAATATTCCTAAAAATCCAATTAATTGTTTTTGTCTCACAAACTGCATTTTTTGGCCAAATTCCTCCCTAGTTTAGTCTATGCTAACTGCCACACAGAAGCTTGGTCCCCCATCCCTTAATGCTACCGACATTGGGAGGCTGAAGGCCTCTTCTGAGACCACTGCACAACTGCACAAATGATATGTCATCATTATGTTGGACCCTAAGCCACGGATGGCTGTGTTAGTTCTCTAATGAACCAAATCTATAATAAGTGCTTACTGATCTAAACTGCTCTAAATGGGAAAAAACAAACAGTTAAGGACCGTCATACGTTTTTATACAGTGTACACGGTAGTGCACAGAAGGCTCGGATTTCACAAGCTGAGACACTCGTTTCCATTGAGTTAATGAGAGAAACAATAAAAGACCTTTTAAATGTGAAGTACTTTCGAATTCGTGTCTGCTTGCACAAAAAGGTGGTTTCTGGCTCAAAAAATCTGCAGATTTCGTTTGATCTCATTCTTTAAACATCAAAGTAAAATACGACAACTGCACCGAGAAAGTTATTAACAGAGAAAAGTAGATTAAAGGCAGAAACGTATTCTTTTTTTTGACAGGCATCCACATCCTAGGGCTCATTATTATGTAACTATAAGGAAAACAATGATTAAGACATTATTACGTTAAGGCGCTGAGGAATGGATCCGGTTAGAGGAATATTAAGTTAACTTCGTAATTACTTATTTAATTACATGGTGTGTTATACAGTTAATTACATTTACATTTCATTTACATTCGCTGCTGAGAAGTTTGAGTCTGCATTTTGACGCCGGTCAGTGACAAAAACGTGTCAGAAATGTAAAGTATGGTTTTCTTGGAAGACGATACTGTGCACACGGACACATTCAGTCAAATGAGAGTGAAATATCTCCTACAGTAGAAATACAATCTGGCAGTTTATAATCGGGACTCTGCATTCAGTGAGGCATAAGGGAGAAATAATTAATATCAAACTGCTCCGTCTCTGTGCTTCGTTATCTGTACTGGCCTGCAGAACCGAATCAGAATCAGAACCCACTGCTTCAATGATCCATTCACTTAATACAGCACCACAATATACCGCCTGAAAGTTGTATAACTGAGTGTTCTTTCTCTAAGCTCCGATTCATCATCTGTTAGAGCGTAAGTATTTGTTCCCTTTGTTTCCTAGGGCAGGTTTTATAAGTAAAAGACCTCATGTGTGTTACCTTGAAATAACCTCAGTGGCCAGTAGCTCAGTGTCCCCCTGCTCAGACCAGGGTGGTCTTCTTCAAAGAGCTCCAGAGTCAAATAGGCTCTGATAAACACGCTGCTCTTTTGAAGTCTCCAAATGTGCTTTTTGAGGAAGCGTATAGACATGCACTGCCGCAAATGAATGTTTACTCTGGGGAATTTTAATTTAAACCAAAGGCTGATATGTGTTGTAGCAATGTCTCAATTGTGTTTCTGTCCATTTTCACGCAGTTGCATGCTGCTTCACAGACGCCAATAAACAGTAAAAGTTTGAATAGAATGAAGGTTGTGGTCCAGAGGGTTTAATGAATGTACTGTGTCATTTTCAGGGCTTGTACATTTATTTTAATGAATAGGTTGAGAGGTTAACTCTGATTGAAAGGGAAGAGTAAAGACTGGTAATTCAAAAATAATTGCTCACTGCCAGCTACATCTGTGCTGTACGCATGCAGTTTGACCTGGAACACACTCACATGATCACTTCTGTGTCTGACCAAACGGCTGCAGTGTAGCAGAGCAGGGTTTTATGGCATGTAGTGTGTGCTTGTGTGTGTGTGTGTGAGTGTGTGTGTATGTGAGGGAGAGCATGTGTGGGTTAATGAGTTCCAGCAGTGTGTTGGTGTCTGATAGAGCTACTGCGCTAAACTCTTCTCTCATACAGCAGAGCTTAGCTTTGCCACGCCAGCATGAGTGACATCAGGGAGCAGCACAACCAGCCTAAACAAAGCAGCCTGCATTATTAATGCCTGCATTCCACGCTAGTGCGTTTGGAGCAGGTCACTGTAATTTTCCTCAGACTTGTGCATGCCTGGAGCTGTGTGGACAACTTGCTTGTTGCGTGCTCTGTCTCTGTCTGCTGCAGACTTTGTTTGTGTGTGTGTGTGTGTGTGTGTGTGTGTGTGTGTGTGTGTGTTGCTTGGCCCATTAATATGTTGCTTGGTCCTGCAGGCATAACTGGAGATTAGGTATTGAGTTTTTTTCTGTTGTTGTAGTGCACAGTATGTTTCACCTGGTTGTTTCCTGTACACCCAGCTGGGGCCTTCTCGTCCGAAACCATCTCACCAGAAAGATCTTTAATGGAGCGCATGCCGTAGAAGGGCATTTTAACACATGCCGATGTTGATCATGCAAAAGGACTAATAAGTACGGAATGAAAGAGTATGGTCCATTCTTTTGGATTTTTTAAACCAAAGTTATGGTCCTCAGGCAGTTTGGAAATGAATTATGGAAAGTGGCAAAAATGGAGATTCAAGCTTATGCTCTGAAAGTTAAAGCTAACGTTTGTTTACCTTAATCATGGTTCATACGGAAAACCTAATTTTCATTCCCAAAATGCACCTCTGATACTGATACTGATCGATTATACAAGAGTATTAAATATGATTTTCTTCTTTCAGATTTGCCACAGTTTTATCACCTGTAGTAGATATGTGCAGGTTCACTTTTGTCTTTGCGTAGTAAATGTGTTCCCATTACCACAGTTTCTTTGGCTGCTCGAAACCAGTTCACATCAGACCACGTCATTTCAGCCTCTGCTTTATTCAGACATTTTGAAAGTTCTGTGTAATTCTCCTTTAAAGCTATGAACTAATCAACCCCTAGAACCTCTGCCTTATAGAAGAATTCAGATCATCTTTTGAATATTGAGATGAGTTTTGAGAGTTGTTATAAAGGTCCAAACAGTAAAAACGGACACAGTAGGAACGCACATAGAGCTTTTCAAAGATTATTTAATACTGTACTTGGAAAAAAAACTGACCAGGAGGCCTTTAAAGACATTATCGGGCCAAGAAATGGCCATTTGTAACATTATGTGGCCAAAAAAAAATGTAAATGAGTGTATTAATCTGCAGGAGAGAGCAGTAATGGGATTTAAAATATGCTTGATCATCATCATCAACATGCAAACTGGCAACTAATCACTGCTGATTAATCGGTGCACACTTTAATCGAATATCCCTGACAGGTCAGGCCTGAATCACATCACTCCATTTTCCAGCGCATGCTTTCACTTCCCCATCTCTATCCGTCCTGTCCGCTCTGTTTATCTTTCTTTTTTTTTGGTCTCCTCCCCCTTCCTTTCTCCTCCCCTGTTCTTCTCCCACAGTTTTAGGGCTTGAAAAGGCCTCCTCGTGTTTCTGCTGTTTATCATAGTGATGCAACCCACTGCAACAAATCTTTCCATGTGACATTGATACACATGTATGGTAAATATAAAGGGCTCTGTATAAAGGGCTCATGAAGAAAAGTGGGCAACATTGTTGCTAAGGTCACTTGAGTTTAGATTCAGATGAAATTAATCTATTAATGCTCAAATCACAAATGGCCAACATAACAGAACAAATGACCACTCGACCTAATGAATGTATACTGGCATGTAGACTTCCTAAAACAGTTGCTTAAAACTTGTAGCTACTCAAAAGTAGCCAGCATTTGTCACTATGTCATTTTTTTTAGTCCATTTACGCAAATTTGGCATTCATGTGAATGCACAGTGAATATCGTTTCAAATGACTGCTACACTTCTGCATGCTGACAAACTGAGCTGTGTTAAACAGTTTTCAACGAGTATGATGACTTTCCTTACATTCACTAAAGCTTGTCGAATGTAGCAACAGATGCTATGGAAAACCCATTTGTGGGGGCTTGGATAAGTCTATTCCATTGACTGAGTACATAGTAACAAATACCCACATTTGTTTTGTTTTTACCAGACATTTGACTGTTATCTTTCTGTCTACCTTTCTTTTTTGTACAGGCTATCCTTGGATCAAAAGACTTGGCGGAAAAAGTAAGTCTGAGCCAGTAGATACACCAGTTGATCCTGTCTTTAGGACAGAATCTGCCACATGTGCTACATAAGAGCTCAGTCAGGAGCCTTTTTTTGGGGAAACAGGCCTTAACCAATAATATAATTCAGATTAAATAGCTGTATATGGGGCTTCAACTGAGACAAGAATGGAAAGTTGTTATAATATACTGACAGCAGAGCGATTTGTATGTTATTATACAGTGCGGGTCTTCAGGGGCTTGTGTGCTGCCTGCTAATTTTGTCACTCTTGTACAATAACAGAGTAGTGCTGCATATTAGCATGCTAAACAACTCCTGTCAGTCTATTACACAATTCCTTTGTGTAGCCCTTGGCAGTCCCTTATGGGATACTGTGGAGAATTGTTTTTCTACCTGTTTTCAGATGAATTAAACAGTGTTTGGAAAACATAGGACATGTAACTAGAATTGATTTGCATTTTTTCCTTTTAGGAGACTTTAGTGTATGTTAGCATGGTAGACTTACATTCTATTATAACAACAATGCATGAAAATTATATACACGTGTATATGTATATATATATATATATATATATATATATATATATCTGACCCTGCAGATTTCCCTATTCGTCGCTATTCATAAATGCATGAAAAGTGGCAAAAGAGTAAAAAGTGGCAGAAAGATTATAGCCTTACTGGGAGGAGCAACTGGTGTACAGTGATAGAGCCCCTCTATACTGAAAGAAATTAACATTTTCAGGCTTGCAGAAAGACCATTTCAACCTTTACAGAGCAGTCCCTAAGTGCACTGAAAGAGAATAACAAGTAAAGCCTGGCAGTGAGTAACAATTGACACGTATGAATGGTTTAGCCCACATTTTAGCCCCCTGCCCCCCTTCAGTTGGAAAGCATGAGTAAGTGCAATATTCAATCCAGCCATTCCCACAGCAAAGGAGTGCTCTCTCTCTCTCTCTCTCTCGCACTCCCTTTTGTCTCTCTTTTTCTCGCACTCCCTTTCTCTCTCTTTTTCTCTCTCTCTCATTCCCTTTCTTTCTCTGTCTCTCTTCTCTCCCCCCTCTCTTTCTGTATATCTCTCTCTTCTCTCTCTCTCATGCTCTTTCTCTCTCTCTCTCTCTCTCTCTCTCTCTCCCTCTCTTTTCTGTACGCTTACCACATCAGCATACATTGCCAGTATGTTGTCTAAGTGAGACCTTAGCAACGCGACGGGTGGTAGATTTTGTTTTAATTATGCCTTTCCTCTAAAAGCTCCAGCTATTTATGAGTTGTTTTAATTCGAATGTGCCCCTCCTGTGTAGCTGAGCAGCTGGCGCGGGTCGGTGTTGGCGTAGGGATCCTTCTGTTCCTATTGATCTTTGTCTCCCCTGAAAGAGATGAGGTGCGCTATCGAGACGCACTAGTGCAGCCCCCCTCCACCCCCTCTCATCTACTCCCACCCCGTGTGCAGAGCCTGCTTCAGCCTGCACTTCTCCACTGAGTCGCTTATGTAGTGCTTTACTGCCACTCACAGACCAACACGTGAAATTCTCTTTCCACTGCATCGAACCATCACTGTTTAGTCACAGACGATAATAAAAAGAACTGAAAAAATAACAATATTAACTGTTATTCATATGGCCTACTAGACATTTTTGTCATCATAGATGTTTTAATAAATGAAAATGAAATGCATATTTTGATGGAGTTAATAACAATACGTTACATAATTGTAAATAAATTAAGAAGATTTTTTTTCAAACGAAAAATATGAAAAAGCAATCGTATTTGTAATGTCCCGACAAATTGCCTTAACAAGGTCTTTTGGAAAAACATCTCATGTGATCAAGTATGTGTTGCCGCATCAAGGCAAAGTTGGGGTGGGTGGGGGGGGATTTGTTATATAATGTAAAACAGAGTATAGGAGGTTCTAATCTCCTAATCTCTTTGGGGGCTGCTGTGGGGGACTAAGGGGCCGCAAATATATTTTATCTCAAGTCATTTTTAATTTTGTTACTTTAATAAATGTGCTGCGGTCATATCTAAAAAAACGGTTGACACTTAACATGATGAAATTTAATATGTGTGCCACCAATGACAATGCATGGCCATCTACTCTTAATTAAGGAGTTATCAGTAATGTCATAGAACAGCAGCAATTCCCTTTTATGAGAAGGTCAGTGATAGCTGGAGAGAAAATGGACAACGTTTTAGTAGGTGGGGGTGAGTAGATTGTCAAGGGGGGCATGAAGTGGGGTGTGGGGGGCATAGTGACACCACTGTTAATGAAGGGAACCTTAAACTTAAAGGAGCGGTTTCCCAGATAGGGATTAAGTCTAGTCAAGGACTACACTGCATTATTAAAGGATTTTCATTGAAAGGGCAATATAGTTCAGGACTCATCTTAATTCTTGTTTGGGAAACTGGACCAAAATTTTAGAGATCTGCAGGTTTAAGATAATCGGCATTATATGTGTTTACCATATTATTATTATAGCTTTTATGTCTTTTTATGATTTTAAAATGTGGAAAACAATAAAAACGAAGAAAGCACTTTTCATTGTAAAAAACTCTTAAACACAAAACATTGGAAAAATTTAACTGTTTCCTTCAAATGAAATATCAGCACAATGCGCTGCAGAGTAAAATGTGTGGTCTTTACTTTCTTCCCTAGTGTGCTGGCTGTGTGTTGATCAGTGAGGATCAGAATGTGGGTATTCCCATACAGGTCGCCACACGTGGATCATGTATTTGATCTATATAGGGCTTTATTCAGCATAAGCATGAATATGCATGTGAGATAGGGGTGTAACGGTACACAGATGTCACGGTTCGGTACATACCTCGATTTTGGGGTCACAGTTCAGTTCACGATGCAGCAAAGTTAAGCAACAAAAAGTTCTAAAGAATGAGATTTGTTTTCGTTTATTTTAAATAGATAGCAGTATATTAACCAGTAAACACACACTCTTCAGCAGAATGGTTACGCCAGTAGGTGGCACTATTGCACCACTCACAGACCCAGGTTTGTGATTTACTTGCGCCTTTTGGTCCCTCTGTGATTCCGTATTACTTCAATCACAGCTTCTCCATCGTACCATGTATTCTCCGAAAGACATCATGTACCGAGCCGTGACTATGTACCGCGACGGTTCGGTACGAATACATTTACCGTTACAGCCCTAATGTGAGTTCATTTACACCACAAGGCTGCAGTTATTAATTTTCTCCAGGTTGGATGAGTGTCACTCCACCCTCAGCTAGGATTCCGGAGGGCCTTTTAACATGTATGCATATAGAAATCGGCCACAATGTTAAAACCACCTGGCTAATGCTGCCACTGACTCATTGAGGTATGGACTTTACTAGACCTCTGAAGATGTGCTGTGGTATCTGGCAACAGGACATTAGCAGCAGATCCTGCATTTGGACTAGTCTGTTCAATACATTCCACAGATGCTCAGTCAGATTGAAATCTGGGGTATTTGGAGGCAAAGTCAACGCCTTGAATTCTTGGCTGTCCACATATTGTAAAAGAACGCTCATGTGCCCATTACACTGGGTAACAAAATTTAATGAAAGTTCTGTTTCATTGCACTTTTTAATGTTTCTTAGTCAAGTTTTGCACATCATTTTTTTCCTCCCTTCAGTGGTTCTAGAGATAAACTAAATTTCATATATATTTTTCATTATATGGTTGTTGTAATACTACTGTTATTTTCATATTAGGCTTCGTCCACACAACCGTTTGAAATGAACGCGCTCTGAACGCCATAGGCGTTTTTGTGGCATTTGGTGGCGACGCTTGATCGACGTGACTGGCGATAGTCTGAGGCCGTTTAACGCCAGCCTGACGCCCAATCTGTAGTTTTGTGTGTTCACCTGTGGGGGCAGTAATTACTCTGTCCAGAGTGTTTACACGTGTGTCATCCTGGTTTATAGTTCTGCACTGAAAACATGGATCCCTATTTTTTCTTAAAACTCACCATTTACATTCTTGTTTTAAAAATCCTCCTGATACGGCGCCCTACTAAAAAACACAAAACGTGTTTTTTTGTAGTTGCCCTACAGAATCAGGGGACATATTCGGTCCTCCAGGACATCAACCGAACGCCATGTACACACCATAGCGACGTTTTCCTCGCGTTTGTCTGGATTTTGACACCAAGAAAACGTTGCATGCAGCGCCCATGTGGACGCACTGATTTGCTTCAATGAGGCGAAAAACGGGCAGCACTCAATAGACTCAATGATTCAGATGTCCGTGTGAACGAGGCCCTAGTCTCACTGATGCGTGGGTCTCTAGCTCAATGAGTGTGAGTCAGCAACCCTGTTATCTACATGTACAACACACAGACAACAGATTAATATGCACAAAGTTATAAGTACAACAGTCAGCCGAGCCTCTAAGTTTAGTTGTTTTCTAAAATTGGCATTTCTAACTAAACCCTTGAAGCTACATGAAAATAAACGTTACCACAGAAATCAGAGTGCTGTGGTTGTAGAAGAAACACTACAAAATGTAATGAAACAAATTTTTTGTTGCCTGGTTTTATAGATGTTTTAGAAGTGGAATGGGGTCAGCATGGGTACTTTGACCGGTCTGTGGCTGTACAACACCATACATGATAAGCTGTGATGTACCATCATAGTCAGTATTTTGAGCAGTTTACCCCTAATTTACCTCTCACCTTGACAGTTGCCTCTGTAATGAGAAAATCAGTGTGATTCACTTCACCTACCTGTCGGTGGTTTTAAGGTTATGGCTGATCGCTGTGTGTGTGTGTGTGTGTGTGTGTGTGTATTTTATTTCACATGTACTTGCTTGACATACTAGTACGCCAATATCTAAAAATGACCAGAAGTATGGATGAAATTCTACTAATGCTATTACTAATGGTTTTAGCTGTGCACACGCTTTTCTTTGTAGTTAGTATAGTATACATAGATAAAAAACACATGAGCATTCCCAAGTGAGATTATTTTATGGGGCATTCTGGCCTAAAACTAGTATTTAATATGTTATTCATTGAGCATTGTGACCCCAGTCTCATCTGTTGAGGGTTAGGGTTGTTTGGATGATCTCCCTTAATACACAGCTCATATTATGCAAATAGGTCTTATAACCACTGAAAATCTCTGCTATAGTAATGTAGAAATCTTGACTGCTAGTATCACCACTGATGTAGCATCACCACCGATAAAGTCAGTTTCTTGTAATATGTTAGCTATCTGTGCCCCTTTAACGATGTAAGCATGGGGTTTTATGGAATACCAATTGGTGGGTGTTAGCTTTCATTACTCGTTAGCTACGTTGGCCTAATACCGCCAATCAAAAACTAAGGAAGCTAACTTCAGACAATATCCAGATAAGTGGAAAATCAAATAAAACAAAAAACGGAGCTATTCCTTGACTATTCACAGACTTTTTATAAGGTCCCCTTACTTTGTGTTGCATGATGCTCTCAACACATGGGCTTGTGTGAGCACCCTCTTGTTTGCATTCAGCTGTGTGTGTGTGTGTGTCTTCATGATTTCAGTCACTACCTGATTTGTAACTGGTCCTTTGTTGTATTACAGCTTGTCCAAGAAGGCCAAGGGGGGCAGCCTGGTCTTAAAGGAGAAAAAGGAGACAGGGTAAGAGCCAGGCAATTCGTGTCTTAATGCTGAGAAGCATTTGTCTTAACTCAAAAAAAGAGCTCATTCCCATCCCAGACCTGCTAAGATTAAAAGAGAGCGAGCCCGTGAGTGCAGGGGAGTCTTCATTTGTTTTGGCATAATTTCCCAGTGCCTCATTAGAGAGCAGACCTTTTGCCAAAGCTTCCTTTTGATTGGCTGACTTGTCTAAACTTTCCTTATTTTTGGCACCATCTACTGATGCATTATTAACAATATCAAAACAAATCCACCATGGTGATCACATAAGGATGTTAAACGTTGGTGCGGACGCCTGTTGGTATGAGCTGTTTGCATGCCTGGATGTATTTTATGAGGGTGGTCCTCTGACAGCTATGTGATGATACTGTTAATGTGTCTGCAGGGCTTGGACTGCACTGGGGCCGGCGTTCCTGGTCGAGTAAGTTCATCTTTCCCCAGAATTCTCTCAGGACCTTTTTCGATACTGATGGTGGCCTAACTACAGTGAAACTTCATGACATACAGCCATTCTGTTAGCTTGCTCTGTGTGCTTGCATGTGTATCTGTGTGTGTTGCAGTGCTTGGAGGGAGCTAAAGGCGAGAAAGGAGAGAAGGGGGAGGCGGTGAGTGTGTGAGGGTTGCGATCGATGGATTGTTTAACAGGCTCCGCTGGAGCCCAGAGAATATCTTGTTCCTGTTACTGCTCATTGATTCAACTGTTTCTTATTCTCCTGTATTTCAGAGCCTGTCTGGAAACTGGGGGGAAGCAATAGGAATTAAGGTAAAAACTTTGTGTGTCCATCCATGATGGTATACATGGTTTGCACAATTTCTACAAACGAAACCCAGGGTGCACCTACCTTTTCTGGTGCAGATCAGAAGTCCAGCCTTCCTTTTTTAAGTTTATTTCATTTTGCCTGGCATGTCTACTCTGCTTAGAACTCTTTATGATGGTTACAATGCAACACTTGAGCATTTTTGTTTACATTTGAAGAAAAAATGGCATGTCCAACATTATTTACACCCTTCTCAATAATCAATAGAAAAGCCTTTATTGGCTAATACTGCAATTAAATGCTTGCTATCATTGCTGACTAGCTTTTTGCTTGTTTACACTGGTATTTTCCAATTGACTGTAATGTTGGACATGCCACTTTTTGTCCAAATGTAAATAAAAGCTTAGCAATATTTATCTCCACAATGATGCATTTGTACGTCGTCTTATTATCTTCTGGGCGACGCCTGTGTCATTTCCAGTCAAGTAGAAACTTGCTTGTTGAATAAAAGCAGCTAATTAAAAAATTTACCAGGCAAATGAATAATTTCAGGCTTGTGTAAATATATATATGAGCAGTGTGTGGGGATGATACCTCAGAGATGACACTTGCAGTGCTGGGATTGGAACCCACAGCCTTCTGATTGCATATATATAGATATTTGGATAGACAGACTGACAGACACATACATACATACATATATAGATACATACACACACTACATGGACAAAAATATCGGGACCTCTTATTTATTGAATTCCAGTGACCCCTTACTTCCAGTGACCAAGGCATTCTGGACAATGCCACACTTCCAGCTTCCAGGGTAATGCTCTTTTGTATTCCAGCATGACTGTCCCCTGTGCACAAAGCAAGACATGGTTGGATGAGTCCGGAGTGGAAGAACTTGACTGGCCCGCAGAGAGCACCTCAACCCCATCCAACACCTTTGGGATGAACTGGAACACAGATTGCGAGTCAGACATTATTAATGTCTGACCTCATAAATGCTCTACAGAATGAATGGGCACAAATTCCCACAGAAACTCTTGTGGAAAGCCTATCAGGAGGAGTGGATGCTGTTGTAGGGTGGACCAACTCTATATTAAAGTCTATGTATTTGAATCCATTGTTATTACAGTCCCTGTTGGTGAAATGGTCAGGCATCCCAATGCTAATGCAGCATCATTAGAGAGGTCACACTTGGAGGAGGCCACTATTTGCCAGCTTTGTTAGATCATGTCCTGCATTGTGATGAGTGATGGCGAAATGTCATCTTATTCACTCAAAGAGGAAGGACTGTCGTGCTCCTCTGGACTCCTAGCTACAAATGGCATTACAGGAAATATAAATGTGATTGGTTGGATCAGACATCGATTTTCTGACTACTTAAACTGAAAGCGATGCTTTGCTTGTGATAGATCTAGACATTAGATGGCATGTTTCAATTTATATATAATACATGAGTGGGTTGGATAATACATTTGGAGGGGGATGCAGTTCAGATGCTCATATCATTCTGTGAATAACAGCAGATGAGCAACCAAACAATATCTCATTAATAGCTGATTTTTCTTTATTATTGCTTTAATTAGGATTCACTGAAGTTTTTAATTATTTTAGGTGGGATCAACATTTATGTAATGTGAATGTACTGGAGCACTTGCCAAATTTCTGTCAATTCAGAAACACCTACGTCTGTAATTTTATACACTTTAGCCACTACAGCCAGCCAAACCAAATGAAAAAGTTATAGTACACAAACAAATGTAATATGGAAGTCGTGAATTACAGTTATTTTAGTTAAATTATTCCCCGCTCACTTTAAATATAGTCAAGCCAAGACATGTATTTGTCATGGCGCTGAGGGCAGAGAGACACAGCAGCGCGTAACCAGATTTCTATGTGACAGTTTATTTACAATGCAAAGAGAACTCAAAGTCCAACACAAAGCACTTTCAGCTCTTCAAGGAGCCAGTTCTTCAAGGAGTCTCAGTACTCCTTGGTAATCCTTAGTCCTTGTGATTACCAATTGGTTCGCCTCAACTCACAGACGGGTGCTTACTGTCCTCTGTCTTGTTTCGGGTCCTCCTTTAGGGAACAGGTCTTTCTCACAGCCATACTTCACTCCTGCTTGGAACACATGTGAGAGCGAGAGCGAGAGCGGCAGACCCAGCTCGTGACCAGCAGTGAAGCCGGAAGAACGTCAGGGGTGAACCCCCTCAAAGCCAGCCTTAAACCTGGAACGCTCAGAGCGGGCTCTCCTAGCCCACTGTCCCCACTCTGGATAGCAGCTGGTTCTCGACTGCCCTGTACCAATCAGGCTTCTATTCTCCGTACCTCTCACTATTAGAGACACGTGCTACTCACTCTCCTTTGAGCTCAAAGATCCTTCTCAGCTTGGTGTGTAGCTTCCAGTCCTTCTTGCCCAAGTGGCTTTCCTAGAGGAAGAGAAATAAGTGCACAGTCCTCAACTCCTGACTCTCACAGCAGAGCATAAACCTCAGGGTGATACGTTTACAAAGTCCTTCTGACTTGACCTGACTTTAGATATGTTTTCCTTTCCTACGGTGAACCTTCACCGGACCCTCCAGCACTCTCTACCAAAACCCCAAGAAGCTTGGTAAGATCTTGGTGGTAAGACCTTGGATCTTGGTCTTGGGTTAGATGTTGGGGTGACCACGCACAGATTTTCTGGAGCGACCTAAACCCTGACCAATCACCGTGCACCTGACGTAACTCACACTACCTACAGCGGAGCATGATCATTAGGTGCTGACTGGAACTCATTCAGCTTCCACCTGACACCCAACCAGCTGGTAGCCTAGTGGTTATCGCATCTGCCCTGCGACCAGAAAGTCCGGGTTCGATTCC
>JBBPDH010211488.1:0-13776 GCA_037974565.1 Clupeocharax schoutedeni
TGACTCCATCCTCAACCCGAAAAGGCCCCACAAGCTCATCTTTGATGATACCAGCCCAAACCAGTACTCCACCTCCATGTAAAAAAATATCTGGTTCTTAGGTACATTGTGGTGTCACACAATAATGTATTAAATTCACCAGCAATAGCTACTATTAAGTATATACTATTAAGATATTATTAGTGAATTTAAAACATATCATGGGCGCAATTCCACCTGCAATATACATGTCCTCAGTATTTACCAAACTCAAACAAATAGCTTTACTTAAACATTAAAAATAATAAGAGAATGCAAGAATAACTCAAAAAAACCCTGAATTATCGAGCCTTAGGTGGTAACCTAGACATAACATTCTAACAATGAATCAGCCCCATCTTAACATAATCACATTTTTCAATCTGTTGGTGGTGCAGTCGTTCATAGGTCCACAAAATATCTGCAAATCTGGCAGTCCCATGATTCATTTGTTAGTGAGGACAAGGCAGCACTTTGAAGTTGTGGACAGCTTTGAAAAGCCTAACACACAAAGTATGTGCTTCAGTTTGTCTTAGATTTTGACTTTACATTTCGTGCTGTCCATGTTCCAGAATGTCTAATTGTAAAATCATTGGTTACACTCAAAAAGATCAGCAGGAAACTGGGCAGTAGCAAATCAGACTGAATAAAGAGTGGAGCTTTACAACACCTGGTTTGAACACTATGCAATAGTTGGACAGGAGGCATGAAGCTTTCCTAATAGAAAAATAATGGTAAAGCGAGCATTGGCAGATTTTGAAGCTAGTCATGTGTAAGCAGCTTAAGCCTGCAAGCTCCACAATACAGCTTCTTAAGTTCCTTCCAATGCTTTGAACCTTTACAACTGTCCTAGAGCCCCTACTAAAAGGTTCTGCAGGCTCTTTGTTAGTACCTCTGCACTACTGGATCAGTGATCCCCACCAATATGTACATTCTCCCCCAGTTGTTCTGGTTGTTAATCATTTTGGCAAGAATATTGCAAGCCTCACCTTCATTGTTCTGTTGTCTAAATTTCTCCTTTGCAATTGTGCTGGTAGGAAAACGGAAACCAACCTGGTGCCTGTGGTGGGGAAAATGGGTCTTTATGTCTCTTGGCCACTTGCCAGAGCATCCAGCAGCTGTTCTGGTGTGTAAATCATCTCAAATAATGGCGCAGAGCTTCAGGAGCCCATTCAGTAGTCTCTGCCTTGCCAGCGAATCAGTTTCAGCTGGTTATGTGTGTATGTTTGGAGAGCAGGCAAGAAAAAGCGATCCACAATTCAGTGGCTCTTCCTTTTTTCCTTTCATAACCAGCCACTGCATGCCTCCTTCTCTTTTCTTTCTTTATGTTTGGTCTCATGTTCTGAACCTGCTCCAGCTGGATTTTCTGTGGTTTATTCCGTGTACATAAATCAATCTGTGTCTTTTGCAACACAGTCCTGACTTTGAAAGGATTTAACTCAGATTTCACTCCAGCAACTGACTTTGTTCCCTCTTTTTTGATGCCAGAAAGAGCTAAATATCATCAATACAAGTTCTCAGCAAAAATGAAACTCATGAATACCTTATCAAGTTCTAATTACAAATGGGGACATACAGGGCATTCTCTTTTTGTCAGTTTCAGCACACAGTTGCCGATCATTCTTTTAATTTTGTAAACGCAGGTTAAATTTTAGTGGTAACTGACTGCACCATAAACTTTGAATGGATTATAGAAAAACATGTAAAGGAAAAATAAAAATATACTAAGCTAGCTAGCTAATATTAGTGGCGCGTATTCTATATTTATGACTTCTGAGCACTTAAATGCAAAGACTTGTTTTTAGAGAGCCTACGCCTAAACGTGTGTCTGAGGAGCATCAGTTATCCACAACGAACTGAATTTCAATTTAAAAACAGGAAGAAAACATAAAGTTTAGAAAAACTAACTAAACATTCTTATATATGTAATAACCGATTGTTCTACAATCTTTCTCTGAAAATAGTAACTCAAACAATACCTAGTATCTAATAACAAGATGTAGAAAACTTTTGAGTTAATTATTACAGCTGAATATGCAAACCTGGTATCTCTATGCTGCCAGGATCAAAGTTCAACCAATTTGAATGTTGGGTGGAACATTACATTTACGGCATTTATCAGACGCTTTTATCCAAAGCAACTTCCATTCTCTAACTACAGGGGACAGTCTCCCTGGAGCATCTTGGGGTTAAGGGTCTTGCTCAGGGACCCAGTGGTGGTGCTGAAGGTAGGATTCGAACCTGTGACCACTTGGTCTGGAGGCAAGAATCCTACCCACTGAGCTACCTCCACCCTGCGGATTGTCCAAAGCTCTACAGTTGTTCTGGATGTTCTGCCAAAACTGCCCTCCTGCTCTTTGTTAGAAAATTTACTCTACTTGATCAATAAGTCCCACCAATATATACATTCTATCCCAACTGTTTTGTATGCTAATCATTTTGCTAACTCCACAAAATAATTGCAATCCCTTCTCTGCTCTGCACAAATATATTAGTTGGCTGAGGTTTGAGTCCTTGGCAAGAGTCCTAACATTACACCTCCCTACCTCTTTAATTTTATTAAATTTTAAGTTGCTCTGGATAGGAGTGATCACCAAATATGTACATGTAAACTATCAAGACCAAGAAGACCAAGACGGACTGATTATCAATTATCAAAAGCTAAAACTGTGCTAATACCACAGTCAGCAGAACTACACAACTATGCTTCTAAACAAGCACTATTTGGCATTTAGTGTGACAGTTTAACTGTTTGTTGGGCTATGAAACACTGTCTTAACACAGTGGTAGCTGGGTCCTGAAAAAGTGATCGATAAGTGACCATGTACTTATGACAAAGAAGCTCAAATATGATACTCTTAGCTTGTTTAATGAAGTAAAATTTTGGTTATGAGTGTTGTATTCCAGACCAAACATTGGCCAAAGTGCAAAAAAAAAGACACGTTGACACATTTTGAATGTAATTTACCTACAGTAAAGACATTGTAGTAAAGACAGTGTACTGTTTCCAAGGAAAGAATAAGTTGTGTTAAAGATACAGTTAACCGTAATGTGCTACTGCTAATATTTTAGTTTTGGTGTTTTAACATGTGTAAACATAGGGCTGACCTTGGACTGACAACCATGTAGTTGTTTGTGTACATAGGACGGAGGAGATAATAGTGATATAATTGCTCTTGAAGTTTGAGCTATAGAAATCTGACCCCCTCTGACTCAAACCACCAATCGTGACGGTCCTCCAACACTTGACGATTACTAAGACCGGCACTCAGGTCCTGGATATGTCTACTGGCCTGCCTGTATCTCAGTGTAAAACACAATTACATGTCAAAATGGTTCTCCGCTTATGTTTTATGTGTTGGTGCGTTAAAAGAGGAATGCAGCTGGGCTTAAAGAAGCAATTTAATCCAATAACGTCTTTGGAAAATATTTCCCCTGGAAAAAATGTCAGAGTCTCTGTGTGAAATGATAAGAGAATGTTGAGCCATTTTCCAGAGTGTGAAATGTAGATTTCACTGTCTTCGTCCTTCTTGTTTATGCCAAAGTTAGCACAGTAAGGGTAACAACTGAGCATACCTTTGACTCATAGTCATTCCCAGGAAGGATTCGTGGCTAAGGGTTGAAAATGTTGCTATTGTTAGCTATTTGTTGTACTAATCCATGTTTAACAGAATATACATTAGACATCACTTAATTATTTAACAGGGTTCAAGGCAAGTATGTGATATCTGAAGCATGCATTTTGTCCAGTACTAATCAAATGAGTGGATAGATTTTTTATTTCTTGTTAGCTAATTAGCTTCATAGCTTCTGTAAAAAAACAACACTTAAACACCAGACATCCAGCATATCTTGACTGACTGACTAAATCTAGGATTTTTACTTGCTGTCAATGACAGTGTAAGGCTGAGAGCCATGTACTCATGCCTGGACTTGTCCCTGTCTACAGCTAGCACAGCAGTCGCAGTGATTAGCGACTGTCCTCCCTCATGGTCCTCCAGGCTCTGCTCTGCTGGATGGAGACCAGAGAGCACCATCTGCCTTGCCAAATTCATTCCACCGTACACAGGTCACCTTTATAATGCTGACTGTCACTACCTCGCCAGTGGGAATACACTGCTCCAAACTAAAGTCCTGTTCTCAACAGCATGATTGGTCCAACAATAAAGATGTTCTCTTTTATTTTTTGTATTACTAATTACAATTACATAAATGATATTTATCATTTAAAGTAAAGTGGCCCCTTATTGTAAAGTGTGAACACATCACAGCACACAGTGTGAACAGTGTGAAATTCTTTCTCTGCATTACCCATTCATCAAGTGAAGCAGTGGGCAGCCACCAATGAGGGGCACCTGGGGAGCATTTGTGGATTCAGTCACTCACAGATTTTTTCTTAGAACCTTAGATATCTTCTGCATTTTTTTGCTTTATTTATGGCAATATATATTTTTTTAAATATTTACATAAATTCAGCTACATTTCCATATAAAATAGAACTGTAACATTTATTGGTACCTTTTATAAAACACAAAGAATGCACATTTTGAGATGGTGAAATACCGCTGTTCTCAGAGGCGGGACGCTTGAATGTGGCCAATCTGAGAACACCATTAATTTCTCCTTGCTGCTGCCCTGTGACGCATCTCTGGCAGCTGCAGTACAAAGTCAGGTATTTGTGTTACTGTCAATGAAATTAATTTATTACTGTACTTACCCTGCTTTTACCAAAGAAAACAACAGTGCATTCCAAAGAAAACAAAACATGAATTACAGTCCATGTAGGGGTAACATCGGTATTTTACATTCTAGCACTGTGAAACAGCAGTTTAGTGTACACGGTACAATTTGGATATGGGTTTACCATTCCAATTTATTTAAGGGTAGTGTATTAAGCAGAATGTCAAATGAAATAAAAGTGTTTTGGGAGCATATTTGGGGTTTAGACTATATTTTTACCACATCACAAATTCACGTTTTTTCACTATTTGCGGGTGCTCTTGGAACATAACCCCTGCAAATGTTGGGGGTTTACTGTACAGTAATCTTATTTTACATGATTTTTATAGATCCTAATTGGACGGTAGTATAACTATGTATATAAATAAATTAAAGTCTCAAATATTATTATATAATCTCTATCCTTTCTATCCTTTACATCTATAGTAAAATTAAATAAATTAAATAATAATAGTTCATCTTATTAGTTAAATAAAATACAATTAAAATAAGGCTCAAAGTAATAGTTCAGTAAATGGGAGCCTGTTAACAGCAATAAGCATAGCTGTTTAATTCTTCACCAAGTTACATCTGATAGGCATTGTTTACAATGCTCAACACACAGAGCTAAAAGGTAAGGATAGCCTACTATTAGCATCGTTTAACTCTATATGTCAAGTTAGTAAAGTAAAGTTTTGTTTAATTTTTTAATTTTACACTTTCTAATTATTGAAGCTGCAAGGAGACCGGCTAAGTGCTGGTTGAGATTCTTTCTATAGTTATATATAGCTCAGGGACATAATAATAGCTTCTTTTCACCCTCAACCTGTACATTAAATGAATTAAATTCTGACTGTGATTTCAACGAGCATCTTTACTGGTAGCTCAAACTGAAGCTTGTGGTGACAATATTGTAGAATCATTGTTTTCGCTGACATTCATTTGCAGTTGAGTATGAGATGTCAGATAGACCGTCAAGGGAAAAACAAGCGACATTTGTAATGAAAGGCTCTATCCATCATGCTGATTTTCATTGAGCGCAATCCGGAGCTTCAGTAAATCTCAAAGACAAAATGTGTTGTCAATCTGAGGTAGCCTCTCTCACTTCTAAAGAGGTTAAACTTCTAAAGCAGGATTTCCTATAAAAACAGCAGCCATGGACCATGCATTGCACTTTCATTTCCAACATGATGCGTGTGTGTGTGTATGTTTGTATAGGAATGAATGATATATAAATGTGCCAGAGTTTTGTGAAAAAAGTCAAGTCAATCTGCTCTTTTTCTCCTCCTAACATTTCAAATCTCTCTCTTTTCCCCGGGCTGTCCTTCCCTCATCTCTGCTGCTGAGCCTCTATCATAAGTCTAGGTGAGGAGAGACACTCAAGTGATCAGCACTCTACACTTTTATTATATTTATTCTTCCCTCTGAGGTCCACCTATTTTTTACATTCCCACCTCTCTTTACATCTTAAAATTAAATTGTTTTTGTTACTGTGCCTTAAGGAATAATACACAACAAAGACTGACTGCTGGAAAAGGTGGCCCTGTATTGTTCCTCATTTATGAGGCAGTCTCAGCTGAAGCGTGGATACTCCTTTTGGATGTGTGGATCCTTTGGAAAGCTACAATGATTAATTTACCTGATTCAATAACTATCGTCTGCTGGAACATCACTACACTGAATGGGCGGAGCTGAATGGATCTAGGCAGAATGCATGGAACAAAACCAAAATTAGACTGAATGGGCAGTCATATGTAAATGTGGTCAAGGTTCGCTGCTTTTGTTATGCTGATACTGACACGACTTTGCTTTATAACAGGTAAAAGAAAACTAGAAACAGGAATGAAATCGTGCAAATTCTTGGTATTGCATATTCTTTCACAAGTTGAATTCGAAACCTTGCTATGTTGGATTTCTATTTAAAACTTTGGAATTTACTGGAGTAGTTAACAGGTACATCAAAATTTTCTCATAATACTGTTTAGTTAAATTCTAACTTTATGGAATGCTCAAAAACACTTTCTTGCTATGAAATATATACTATCATATGCACCTGCTCTGTAGATTCAAGCAGTGGGTAATAATGAACCCAAAAGCTTGTGTTAAATCGTAAGTTATAGTATCGCACCAAGCTTTTTTCATGCTTATTTCTAGGAATGTTGCAGTCATACATTTGATCATAAGTAATTCAATTCAATTCAATTCAATTTTATTTATATAGCGCTTTTAACAATGGTCATTGTCACAATGTAACAATGTCACAAGTAATAAGAAATGTTCAAAAAATTCAAAAATTTAATAAAACAGGAAACATTGTTTGTGTACTAACAAAGAAGCAACAGCCGTGTAATTTGTTGTATTTCAGAGAAACAGTTATTAGATCATTTTCAGAATGCTGCAGATCAGTCTGAAGTGTGTTTCTTCAGTATTGCACTCGGGCTAAAGTAGCAACCAATGGAAGGATGCTAATTAGTATTATGGAATGCCTAAATCATTACAGACTCACTTTAAACTCTGTTCAGTAGTTAAATAATCTCAAGTAGAGTTGGTTATGTGGTTTGTGATCCTGTTTGACATGTAGCAGGGTCAGAAACATGTCTAAACATGGACATAATTCAATCTAATTTCTGTTGCAACTTAAGTAGCACCTACTTTTGTGCATTTTTATAGATATCAGTGTGTCATACAGCATCAGGAATCACACCACAATTGGAAAAGCGAAACAATGTGCATATCCACTTTCTAGTTAAACCAGACACGAAGAAAAACATTCAGTTCTTTGCCATGCTGAGTGGACTTTGAAGTTTGTACTTTTCACATCCGACCATTTAAAAACACAAAACAGCTCTAGCCCACTCAGTCTCTGAAAGCTGCACATAAAAACATTTCATTTCAAAGAGCACCATCTCTGTTTTCTTACTCATAATATTTTACAGTTGTGGCAGCCTTTAGTGATTGTGTCCTTCTATATCTTAACCTCATCATTCAGAATCACAGATACTCCGCAGGTGCCTTGATCCAGGCTCATGCTTCTTTTTATACGTACATGCATGCTCCTGACCTCAGAAGCATTATGATTGTGAGAGGCTAGGCTTTAAAAGTGATGGGAACAAATCAAATTTAGACAGGTAATCATTCAGCCAAGACATGCCTGGTGTCTTCTGCAGTTTACTCTGTTGGTTTTGCATCAGAGATAAGAACCTGATCGACTATATTTGAGGTAATTTGAGGAGATTTTTTCCACCCAACTATCAGTTGAAAACTGCCTCTCAGTCCATCTCAGATAGTGGAGTGTTATTCTGGATTGCCATTCAGAGTGTGTGCTTTCAGAGTAAACAGGACGACCTTGATAAAAGCAATGAAGCAGTGTTGAAGGTGCTTGAGTAGAGAAGGTGACTCATGGCTGAAAGAAACTTTTCACAGAAGCTCACGAGCGAAGTGTGCAGATACACTGATGCAACTCAGGCAAAGCTGTGATCACGAAAGCTTGATAGCAAACAGAATCTGAGAGAGAAAGAGAGAGAGAGAGAGAGATGAACACACATTTGTGTGGGACGAAGAGGAAGGATAGTTGAAAAAGTTGTAGAAATAGAGGCAGAGAAAAGAGAAAGGAGAAAGTTAGAGGAGTGAAGGTATTAACGTAGGGTGCGTGACATAGTGAGTCACATGACCCCCTGAGTCACATGTCAGTGATTTTGTATTTGCAAATATTCGTTAGCAATAGTAAATGCACAGATTTGGAGGGCGCTGGTTTATGGATAGCCTCTGGTTACATCACCATTACAGACAAGTAATCCTTCAGCAAACAACACAATTCTAAAATGAAATTTGAAGTTTTACCCCTTAGCTCTTACACCAATAGCATTTGAGGACTGCTTCTTTTTTTATTTTTTTTGTAAATGTAGCTACTGAGACCTAACACACTGATAATCCTTATAACTCTTAGATACTTCTAAATATGAAACAACCCTATAGTTGAAGACTAAAGCCACACTTTTCAAAATATGAAAGACAGAACAAATGTTGTAACCTATAACTTATATTCACATGAATAAAGTGGGCCACCTTAGTGACATAGGAGAATGTCAAGTGTCCAGTAAATAAAAACAGTAAAATATGAATAAATGTACTTTTACAGGGAAGGCAAAGTGCTTAAAACTGAAAAAGTGTTTATTATTTTAGAAAGAAGGTTAATGATTTATGCTGTTCAGTTTTAACATAACCCATACCATTTTTTGCACTTAAGACTTGTAACTGTACTAATAACAAGAGCTTATGTTATTTAACAAAATCAACCAGTACAGAAAAAGCTGTGGCCTCAAGAAGGCTGTCGCTACTTTTTTATCTATGCAACATACTTTTCTTGATTTTGGTAAATAGCAATATTATACAATGTCAGAAAACACATAAGTAAGTCTGCTGCAAATGTGTGATGATTTAGCCATGGATTTGCCAAATTCTAACTGGTAGATTTATTTCCTTGTATTGCATATTTGCTTCATTGCCCCAGTGCAAAACTATACTTTAGACTTCAAATAAGATTGTGACTATCAGGCTTTTCAAAAAAAAAACAAAAAAACAAACAAAACCAGAGAGTGTACAATGATAAAAGCAATGAGGCATTTCTAAAATGGGTTTCAGTGTGGTTCTTGCTATTCAGCAAGGGGTACTGGAGAGACATTGAGACTATGACTGCCTCCTCATCACTTGGCAGAGGGCTAAAAATGCTCTGAGGTATTGTGTTTCTCTGTGTTATTGTTTCATTTATCCTCTGGAGTTAATTGCCAAGCTTGCACAGGAGCAGGCTTGTTTAGCTAAACACTTTTGGTCCATTCCTCCCATTTGTCCTACAATGGAAGCTGGACAGTAATGTAACTGCCTGTCAGACCAAACCTGGCACTAACTACCCAACATTTTATCATCAGAATGCCTACGCTGCATCTAAATCAGATTCAAACCTGCCAAGAAGAGCTAAGGGATACTAACAGGATGGTGCTATTTAGTTTGGCTAGAAGCATTTTGTCTAAATCAGTAACTTGGCAAAGCATCACAGAGTACTCGATTTACCTGTATATGAATATACAATGCTAATGCTAAAGCAGATTACAAGCACACGAGGCTGGCTGAAACTGGGCTGAACATGTGCTTAAAAAACAGCCATCATTCTATTCTACAGTCACACATGGGGATTTTTTTTACTACAAATGGACAAATGAAAGCAGATGGCATCAGTAAAATACTAATGTTCCCTAACCCTACAGATCAGTTGTAAAGGTAGTGTTCTGGCACCTAAGCCCTGGTATCATAAAAGTTCTTGTCTGCCAAGGTGATGACCAAGCAACTCCTGCATCTCCATGAGCCCAGATTTTACCTCATTGCTCAACTCCTCACCTGATTAACTAGCACTTACTGAGTCAGAGTGGGCAACTGTACAAGCAAATCACATACTCAAGGACCATCTTGGCTGCTTATCTACATGTATGAAACTGGAGATGGTTGTGTGCTGATTAGTGGTGTGAGTGATATGCAAAGAAAAATGTGCTTTGTAGAAACCAGAGCCACACTGTATTTCAAAAAAGTACACAGACCACTGTCACTCTGGAGTTTCCTCATATTAAGTTATTTTGTTGTTGTAATAGTCTTTACTCTTCTAGGAAAGTAGAGGCTTCACTACCCAATGTGTTTTAATGGGCAGTGTGTAACATCACTATGAGCGCTAACTGGTGACTGAGGGACAGAAAGGCATACAATCTCCATGATTCTATGGTGTTTTTCCTAATCTGATAACATTGGCGATGATCTGTGCAAAACAGCACAGAATGAATGTATGCAATATTGTGAAAATATACAGCACATTTCCCACTAAAGATGTAATACCAATTAATTTATTTCTTATTGTTTTTGTTTGCTAAGCGGCTGAGACAGGTTGAAAGGCCATGAGACAGGGAAAGTCATACAGTCCCCAGGATGCTGTGGTGTTTTTAGTGATCTGATAACACTGTCAACAATATGTGGCATTGTATAAGAAGCTCCACCAGATCACCTTCCTGCACGTACACCACAATGTCAACCTGTTCAAGAACTGTCACGATGGAGTCACGATGAACAGCCGCATCCATGTTCTCATCTCCAACCATTGGCCTTCTGTCTCTTCAAACATGCGTTCCTACATCTGGTGGAAGAAGACTATCCCTCAAGGGTAGCTGATTTAGTTTGTACTAGCCAGTCAGTTTTTGTTCTATGATGAATGCAACTGTTTTCTGTGAAGTGCAGTGATCTGAACTGTGAAACGTCAGTGGTGTATTGAAAGATTGATCCCAAAAGTTCATTGTTCTCTGAAAGACTGAGCTCAAACCTGCACCACAGGCCATCACAGCACTTGTAGATACCGGTACATATTTCAGATCCTAAAAGGGGGTAGGGGGATTCTGGATGAATATCTGAAATGTTTCCCATTTCAATGTGAGTAAAATATTTTTCTGTACCCTTCACAATACTTGTAATCAAACAGTTGTGACTGGATGCTTGCACATCAAAATTTTATCTTGAAAATGAGCACTTTCTTGATGGTAGGTTTCTTTGCCAGGGCATACTTTGATATAAACCAAAATTCTTTGATATTTGATACTAATGCAAATGTTATACATATTACAATAAAGACAATAAAAAAACATGATTGATCTGAAGTGTCAAAACTGGTCTCACTGATCAGATTCTATCTGGATAGGAAAGGTGCTTGGTGACATCTCAAAGCCAGTATTAAGTATCTTTCGATATTTAATGATAAAACTCATGTACAGCGGAGGAAATAATTTTTTAACCCCTCACTGATTTTGTAAGTTTGTCCAATGACAAAGAAATGAAAAGTCTCAGAACAGAATCATTTTAATGGTAGGTTTATTTTAACAGTAGACATCAAACGGAAAAAATTTTAAATAACTGATTTGCATTTCATTGAGTGAAACAAGTATTTGAACCCTCTTAACAAAAAAACACTTAATACTTAGTGGTAAAACCCTTGTTTGTAAGCACAGAGGTCAAACAATTCTTGTAATTGATGACCAAGTTTGCTCACATTTTAAGAGGAATTTTGGTCCACTCCTCTTTGCAGATCATCTCTAAATCACTATGGTTTCAAGGTTGTCTCTGTGCAACTTTGAGCTTCAGCTCCCTCCATAGGTTTTCTATTGGATTAAGGTCCGGAGACTGACTAGGCCACTCCATGACCTTAACATGCTTCTTCTTGAGCCACTCCTTTGTTGCCTTTGTTGTATGTTTTGGGTGATTGTTGTGCTGGAACATCCATCCACGACCTTTTTTCAGTTTCCTGGCAGATGGAAGGAGGTTTTTGCTCAGGATTATATGATACATGGCTCCGGCCATTTTCCTGTTGATGCGGTGAAGTTGTCCTGTGCTCTTAGCAGAAAAAAACCCCCAAAGCAAAATGTTTCCACCTCCATGCTTGATGGTGGGAATGGTGTTTAAGGCAGCATTTTTCTTCCTCCAAACACGCCGAGTTGAGTTAATGACAAAGAGCTCAATTTTGGTCTCATCTGACCACAGCACCTTCTCTCACTCACTCTCTGAATCATTCAAGTGTTCATTGGCAAACTTCAGGTGGGCCTGTACATGTGCCTTCTTGAGCAGGGGGACCTTGCGAGCACTGCAGGATTTTAATCCCTTGCGGTTTAATGTGTTTCCAATGTGTTTTTTTTTTGGTGACTGTGGTCCCAGTTACTTTGAGGTGATTAACTAACTCCTCCCGTGTAGTTCTAGGATGATTTCTGACCTTTCTCAGAATCACTGACACCCCACGATGTGAGATCTTGTGTGGAGCCCCAGACCGAGGTCGATTCATGGTCATTTTGTGCTCCTTCCACCAACTGTTGTCACCTTCTCTCACAGCTTCTTGCTAATGGTTTTGTAGCCCATTCCAGCCTTGTGCAGGTCTACAATTTTGTCTCTGACATCCTGGGACAGCTCTTTGGTCTTTCCCATGTTGGAGAGTTTGGAGTCTGCTTGATTGATTGATTCTGTGGAGAGGTGTCTTTTATACAGGTGACTAGTTAAGACAGGTGTCTTTAATGAAGTGTGACTAATTAAGTAGGAGTTTCTAACCACTCTGTGGGAGCCAGAACTCTTAATATTAGGGAGGGCTTCAAATACTTATTTCCCTCAATATCCCTCAATGAAATGCAAATCATCTATTATTTTTTCGATTTTCCCTTTGATGTGCTATCTGTCACTGTTAAAATATACCTACCATTAAAATTATACTGTTCTGAGACTTTTCATTTCTTTGTTATTGGACAAACTTACAAAATCAGCAAAGGGTCAATTAATTATTTCCTCCACTGTATATGTTAGGATAAAGTAACATATGATTGATCTGATCTGAGTCACCCAACATGTTCATTCAAAAGCCACTGCCTGGATGGTAAGGGTGTTTGGTCAGAGACATGCCAGTGATATCTGATGGTAAAAAATATGTATGTTCAACGATAAAGCCAAATATAATTCATCTGACCCCATTTATTCATCAAAATTGCTCTCAGCCGTGGGCCTAAGGCTCTGTCTGGATGATAGCCTACTAGGCATGGCTGTTTGGTTGGGGACATTCCAGGACCAGGATGATACTTTGATATTCTTCGATATTTGATGATAAAGCACATGTATATGTTAGGATAAAGCAAAATATGAGTGCTATGAGGTTTATTTTAGTATGAAGCAAGAGTGTTTGATTGGTGACATGCCAGTGCCAGGATGATTCAATTGAATTAAATATTTATTAGGGCTGGGAAGTTAACGTGTTAATTAGATTAATTAATCACAGAAAAAAATAATCCGTTAATATTTTTAATGCAATTAATGCGAATAGACATGTGACGTCACACTTTGTAGAACTGCAGCCAGATACTCTTGGGTAGAGCTGGATACTTCGGATCCTTTTTCGGATTCAGCTCCTCTGAGTCACTCAGTAAAGTGATCCGGCTCTGCGAGTCACTATACGCCGGTAGATTCACTCATTAGCCTAGCGGG
>JBBPDH010211498.1:3773-13775 GCA_037974565.1 Clupeocharax schoutedeni
ACACACACACACACACACTTATTTCCCCCACCTCGCTGGAGCTCCATCACTACATTCAGCTGGTGTAGCAGTGTCCGTTAGCGTGCATAACGTTTGTATGTGTGTCTGTGTGTGTTTGCATACACATTCATTTTATCGTAGAGGCGGGCCCTCTTGTATTTATTTTGTTTGTTTACCTGTGGTAGATTTTGTTGATTTTTTTTTGTTAATTTTGGTTTATTTTTTTATTATTAATATTATTATTTTCCATTGTAATTGTGTAGAAGGAAAAAAAAACAGATCAACTACTGTAAAATGAGCGGAGCTGTGATGTAAAAAATTATATGTAAACAAAAACAAACAAAAAAAAAACTAACAAGCACTGAAACTAACACGAGCATGGCGGTCGTGTTTTAGCTGAATGGGGAACTGTTTTTATATGATGACGCCCCAAAAAGCGGGAGAGAGAGAGAGGAAGACTTGTCGTTTGCTATCAGAGACTTGTTCGTGCTCTTCCGAGCCCCCTGGCCACCATACTCTTGATTGATTATCTATGGTGCTGACCTCAAAGACATGAGTATTGTGGCTGCTGCTTTTCTTGTCTGTGACTGATCATTATGCTATATTTAGTTGGCTTACATTTGGCTTCTCTGTAGCGCTTCTGTCCCGAGTGCAGGGACACGTAAATTTGATCACAGGGCCAAATACGCTTAAGGTGGTGCAGTGGGAGGTCTATGCTAAGCAAATTACAGTCTTCTCTCCTCGCCCGGTGTCTGACAGAAAATGGTTCCACAACGCCAAGCCCGGGGGTCTTTACTTACAGCTGTGCTTTTTATAAATCACCTGCAGTTGTGTTCATGGTAGAGACATAGTTCTTATATCTAGAACCCACCTTTCTCTGGTTGACCAGAGACCCTCATCGCAGTAGCTTTCTATTGGTGCATGCCAGGCTATCATGAATAAGAATTTGTCTGGTAAATGGTCTATGAGAACATAATAGTATCTCTGGGTGGATAGGACAGCCCTCCCTCTCCCCTATCACTTACAGCTGATGTAACAGAATTAACATTTAATGTTCTCCTCCAAGCATGTTGAGTCATCCAGTGATGTTATATTTGCAGGTTAGCAGCACATGCTAGCCATCACCATCCTAGCTTGGTAACATCACATTACTCAAATGGAACTCGGCACAGCAAAATTGGAGAAAAGACAAAAAAGACAAGAAAAAAACTGTCCTAAAGGTCTTCAGAGTCTGGTATTCTGAATAGCTTCTTTTCACCCAAACCTCTTTGATGTATAGACCCCCCATTGGCGTTTTCCATTCCACCAAAGCCATGTTAAAGTTATCCACTCTGATCCATTCAGTATGACAGGGAGGAACATCACTTCCCCCCTCGAACGAATGGCAGCCTTAAAAAAGTTCTAATTTATTCAATATTATTACACGTTTTTTATTTTTTTTATAGTCAGATATATTTAAAATTCTAACGCATACGTACCGAAGTCCGCTTGTACATAGTGTTTAGTGTATTTTAGGAGTATAATCATTACAAAATCTAGAATAATACTAAGCAAAAATTCGGAGCCGTTTACCAGAGGTTGATTTGGTGCCATTCATATTCTCTGCCATTGCCATTGATCAGGTCCATAAAAAACCCACTTAAATTAACAAAGAAAATTGTAGAGAGAAGCACTGTTTCTACTGTGTAAAGATGTGAATCTGTCTGCCAAAAAACGTGCATTCTTTTAGTTTTATTGATTTTTTGGCTACCAAACCAATACTTAATAATCACCTCCGAATGATGCATACTTTAAAGTGTCTTTATATGGATCCAACAGATATGTACACGTAAAAAATGGTAATAATAAATGCTATTCTCTGCGATTGTAAGGAGGCACAGTCTCCTTGTTCTTAAGCCATCTGCCGCTGTATCGTGTCTCGGCCTTATGTGTTTGTGTTATATGCTTGGAGAATTGGCAATTTGTATGATGTGAGAATTTTTTTAATTGACTATTGTTGAAATTGCAGAAATACAAAAATAAAAGAGACGTAATGGCATAAATGTGTGTAATTGTGGTGATTTTGCTATGACCTAAAAATAAAAAACTTACTTCCTTACCCTAAATCAACCCAAACATGCAGCTTCCCCAAATGATAAATGGAGTATCAGAATCAGAAAATGTTATTGATCCCAGAGAAAACTGCTTATGCTATGATACAGAGACAACAAGACAGTATCACTATAAAATATATAGTCAAAATAAAACTCTACAAGAAGTTCTCAGGACTAAATACATGGGCTACATGAGTGATCTATCACTTCAAGAGTTTGTAGTGTTTACCCACTGTGGACTAAACTGAAGCTGCAATCATTTGCACTGGGCAAAGAAGGTGGTTAACCACAATTTGACAAGCAGCCGGACCTGAGTGCAGTGCAAGCCTATGAACCTTTTGTCTACACACTCAGCATTTTACTAGAGTGTTCACTGACCTTGGCATTCAAAGGGCCTTAAAAACAAATTCTTAAAAATGTATTAACTTTTGAAGTGTAATTTGCACTCTTAAGCTGTGAGTTGCATTCCGAGAGCACCTGCGTATAGTGAATAAACGTGTTGTGATGTGGTTAAAAATGCCAAAAAATGCTTATATTTATAGTTTTTAAACTAACCTAAAAATGTAAAGGTAAACCCGTATACGTACTGTACAGTTGACTGTACTGTAATTCATGCATGGGTCTTTTCTTTGGTATCCACTGTCGTTTTCTTTGGTCTAAGCAGGTAAATACAGTAATAAATGAATTTAACTTACAGTAATAAAAACCTGGGGTGCTTTACGAAGAACAAAACAAAAAACACGAGAACACTCAAAACGCTCCACAGGGGAAATTCTGGTCAGCCGCTGCGTCAAGGGGCAGCAGCCAATCAGCAGCAAGGAGAAATAAATAGCGTTCTCGGATTGGCTACTTTCAAATCTCCTGCCTCTGAGTACAGAGGCATATCACCATCCCATGTGTGTATCAGAGAGAGAGAGTGTGTGTGTGTGTGTGTCTGTATGTGTATATATAACCAGGCAAACATTTCTGCATCCCACACATTTTTAAGACTGATTTATTTCATGAACTGCAGATTTTTAAGCATAGTTAAAGTGTTGAGGAAACAGCTATACGTGTAAATATGCCAAATAAAACAAGTTTCCTTCATATATTTGACATCCTATTAACCATCCTAGAACCAGTTTTGTTATCTTGGGTTTTCCTGACTTCCAAGGAAGCCATGTAGGTCACATGAGGAGGCCTACTTCTACTGCCAGCTTTTTTATTTGGCATTATGCTTATGTTCACATTGAGTGTGAAGCTATTACAGCTGGCTTTATGAGGTCACTTGACTAGATGTGTTAGGAATAAAACGAGGAGGAAAGCAGTGGCATTTATTCACGGGAAAATGAAAGGTCACATGTAGTCCCTGTTCGACTTGAACTGTGCCCAAATCAGAGCTAAAAGAGGATCTTTGCCATTTCCGCTCCCCGCACAAGCATCGCCTTTGTCTTTGTCTCTTTCTGTTCCCCAGCTGCTGACAGAAGAGCTCTGAATGGGAGGCAGTGTGAAGAACATCCTTCTGCACAACACTCAGAGTATTTTTAGGGCCTGGGTATTCAAAGACCCCTAAAAGACACTGCCTCACTGTCAACATGTCAACCAGCAAAGCTAAGAGCCTCAGTCATCCTGGCAACGGGAAGAGGTGGCTGTTCATTTCCCTCCTCTGAAATGTGGTATTTCAAGGAATTTTGCCTGGACGGAGGTCAGTGTACGTTGACTACGTATTTGACATGGACATGCAGAGTGACATCACCTGAATAGAAACAGAGCAGGACAAGAGAAATATATTATTGGTTAACCTGCTTTTCGGTGTTTTTATTATCTATATAATCAGATTTACACTCTGTGTTTACTTACGTTCCACTCATAAGTACCTGAGACTTCAACTGAGCAGCTCTCACTCTCAATCTCTTTATGCCCGGCAATATACAATGGTACTTTGACTTGCGGGTTTTTCGAGATACAAGCTGTCTGTTTTTAGTTGAGAGCTAAAATTGAGGATGCAAGTATTTGTGCTTCCAGTTATTTTACAAAAGGTTGTTTATCCATGTGTCCAAAGTTAAATTAAAGACCAAAGTGTGCGTCAACTTGGCGAATCAAAATATGTTCCAAACGGGACATCTATCCATGGAGAAAAAAAAAGTATGAAGAAGCTGGTGACGGTGTGGCTGACGGAGAAGCTTGCAGGAGATCTTGTAACAGAGGTGATAATCTGCGAGAAGACTTGAGCTGTTTATGCCGATTTGCTGCAGCAGACCCAGTAATTTGACCCACTGCATTCACTGCATGTCCAGACTTCTCTTTATTAGCACTGCAGACGACACTGTGTTGTAGAACTGTTCACCTGAGTGATGGAGCATCCAGCACTCTTAGCATGATTTATCGAATTGTTTGTCCAGACCTAATCATCTGCACAATGTACTGTTTGTAAACCATCTGACAAAACTGATATCACACAAGGTGAGTGGTTCTATTTTCTATTTTGTGTACCTTCTGAACTGTGAAGCACTTTTGGCCACTTCCTTTGTCAAGAAAAACTTAGTAAGTCTTGGGATCCCAATGGATGGCCAAGCCTTACTAAGGTGTGGAGAAGAGATGAACCATTTATTTGGAACCAGCTCCCACTTCAAGTTGTGGCCATGCATTCATTTCATTAAGAAGGGATGCCACCAGCATGCTGACCAAGCTCAAATGTTTTGACAATTTGATGAATCAAGGCTTTCCAATTACTTTAATCATGTCACTGTCGTAGCGGTGGACCGACAACTCAGGTCCACCTAAACAGAACTTAAATATTATCCCCCAAATACAGTCCCACCAATCACCACACACAAGTGCTTAAATCCCAAATAAACACAGGTGTTTTACCTAAACAATAAAGACCCCACACATTACCGGCAACCCTACCGGTCGTCCAGCACATAACCCCCCGACCCTTACAGCCACATCAAGGATTCACCAATAAGCCATTATTATCTCTCGACATGTTTTGCAGTTGTTATATATTATACGTTATATATTATTATACTATAAAATTATCTAATGTGCAGGTTCATCTATATCATGCAAAAATGAAGTCAAAATCCCGGCCTCTGTGTTAGCAGAAAGCTCCAATAATGTTTATGGTTTATCTAATATTTAAGGCTCAGATAGCTGTATCAAGAAAACTGGCATTTCAAGATGTCATGTCTCAGCCAGCAGCTGGTAGAGGCCACCATTGTTCTGTTTTTGTATGTGGGACTTTTATTTTAAAGTTATACCTCAATGTATTGTCCTAGTATTATTCTTAGCGGGTGTTGATCAAGTAATTGTGCCAAATGATTGGTTTATGCCTGTATGGTCAACCCCATACACATATACCTGGTCCTCGTGTGTCTACTGGTTTGAAGTAAGCTTTGTCTTTTAGGCCATCATGCCTTTTAGTGCCCCTCCCCTCAAACGCGCATAGTGTGGCAAGATTTTAACATGAGTGGCACTGAAGGCAGCTGGCAGCACACCATATGATAAAGTCATCATATTGCAAACAAAGTTCTTAAGTTCCCCTGGTTTGTGTTGATGCTCAGGGTGTCACGCAGAACTAAAGTTAATGCAATATAAATACATGTAATTTTTGTAATTAGTTATATGGCTACTGGGGATGTAAAACTGGTGTCCGAAAAACGGCCTCAAAGAACAAAAATGTCCACATTTCTTTTATTTTAGGTCTTAGAAACCCGGAGAGTTAGAAAGCCGGAGGAACTTTCCTTGCTCTCCAACGGGGTCTGGAGAGCAGCCGAGTGTCGTGCAAATAATCAGCAAAGTGTATAGGAGAGCAAACACTGGTTTTAGACTGTTTCAGACCCTAGTTAAAATATGATTTTACTAATACATTTTGAGTGCTAAGGATTCACTTTGTCCTTTGCAACTAAATCAAGTCAGAAATGTGTTGTAGCTGTCCCTGAGGGCTCCTTCTTCCACAGAGCAGAAAACCAACTCCAGCCACGCAGGGACCAACTCTCTATTTCAAAAGACATGTTGAAATAGCAGGTGTCTGAAGAGCAAATTCCTCATGTGATTCCTCATGTGCAAAGACAATTGCACCATCCTTGTTTGCTGCCTCTTATCTGTAAGGTGTGTTCCACTGTATGACATCCTTATCTGGAAACTATTTGTGTCCTGAAAGAAGGTGTCATTTTGCTTGGAGCAGCCCAACCCCTCCACTATCTGCTCACTTCAATCTTCCTCTGAACACACACTCAGGAATATCTACACACCCTTAGACACACATACACAGAAACAGTTCTGGCACCCATTGACTGCTGAACACAATCCATTAGTCCTTTAATGTTTATGTCTCTATGCCTGTGTATTCTCCACCATTTTTTTCCATTCTGTTACTGCTTCTCATATAAAAGTCCAGACTAAACACGACTGCCAGAGCGTCTGTCGCTATTCAGACGTAAAACTGCAGCACGAACACAAAGCAGTCCTGCTCCTGGCGTTTTATGACTTTCCAGAACTGCTACCTGAATTAAACGCCTGATCCTGAGCCATCTGAGCTTTATGGCTGGGTCTGTTGGATGTCCCAAGGCAGGACTGGGCACCCGTGACATGGACCATCTGTTATCAGAATGGGTTCACAGTGCCCACTAGAGGACACTTTCATAGCTGCATTTTTAAACTGGTGTAATTATGCTGTTGTTGGTAACAGTCACCAGCCTCCTGTTTCAAGACAGGAATCTATTACGTAATCCTACTCTGCGGCACTTTTCCAAACCATGACTGTAGCTGCAATGGGAAACTTCTGACCATGACAGTGCAAAATAAATAAATAAATACATACATACATTTTCAATATGTTTACCATTTGAGTGTTGTATTTGCCAGCCATACTGTGTATTAATCTCTATTGACCTACAAAAAGCCACCCCATATACGATGTCTTGGACTTTTAACATTATTAATGAAGTGAGCAGTGGGATGAAACGTGTGCATTTAAAGTGTAAGGACAGTCTAGAATTTTACCTTGCATCTCCACACAACCGGAATTAGTTCTGTTTGGCATAATTTTGTTTATGTATAGGTTTTCACTCAGCAGCAGGTAGAATATAACCATTTTATTCATGTCTGTAGGTTTCAAATATCAGATATTGTGTCTTTTAGTAGTAAATCACTACATTTGCAGTCCACAAACACCCACACAACTCCATCACATTACTATCTGAGTGCCCCTTTATGCCAAAAACGATTAATCCCAGACGTTATCTAATCCACGGAGTGGAAGTGGGGCTGATAAATTGCCCTGTACCAGATGGGCTACAGTCTGTAACTGTACACCTAGGTGTTTGTAGTGGCCAGTGAACAATTAAACAAATAAAGTTTTCTGATTCTGATTCTGATTGATTCTGAGAGGAGCTCAAGGGGGTGTTTCTAATAAAGTGGGCAGTTAGGGAAAGTACAAAGTGAATGTTTCTAGTAAAGCGGCCAGTATTTCAATGTCACCACGGATTCCATTTATTTCCACTCATACCACAAGGAGAAATGAATCATCAGTAACAAATTCTATCAGTGGATCTTATAATGGTGATACTTCTCTGATGTTAATCTGGGATATTGTTCCTCAGTTTTCACTGTACTTTAAGTGAAATGTAACTGGCACATATCATTTAGAGTAGTTGTATTCTTTGATAGTTACATCACTGTAATAAAAGATTAGGCAGACATCTCAAATGCAACATGTACATTTTGTTTTGAAATGGAAACTTTGTTGTTCAGTTGTATTAATTTGAACGTTAAACAAATAAATTATCTTCATTTTACGTGTATTGTGTCCGAGCTATTGTGCATTTTGATACTGTGCTGTGTGTTTTGTGAATAGAGTTTAATAAACCCTGTATAATGGGATATAATTAGCTCATAATTACGATTTAGTATCTCAGTTATAAAATATATAATTATATGTTATATATATATGCTATCTCTTAACTGGCATTTAACGATAATATTAATAGCACTACTATTACTACTACTTCTACTAATAAAACTACTACTACTACTACTACTACTACTACTACTACTAATAATAATAATAATAATAATAATAATAATAAAGCTTATCCTATTTATGATATTAGGTCATAAATGTTTTATTAATATTAGGACATTTCTCATTTTATAAAATACAGAATCAGCATTGGTTATTGTAAGTCATAGATGAGGCAATGCCATAATTATAAAAATTAGACATTATCATTATGGGATGTTAAATCATAATTATAAGAGGGTTAGCCATAATTACTGTCATTATGAGAGTCACAATTCTGGAAAACTTTTTAACTTTTGCTTGCTTCCATAAATATTAGAGAACAGGTCTCTGCAATCACACACACACACACACACACACACACACACATTCATACATACACACAAATCCGTACACTCCTATAGTTAATCTGGAAACATGGAGATGCTTTACATAATACATTCAAAACCATCATCTGCAAGCACATGAACATATGCTCATGCATACACATGGTGTTAGGATTAACACAATCACTTAATCCCAAACACAAGACAAGCTGTGACTACATACAAGAGGTAAGACACCGTGACCCAACGTTTTCACCATAAAAGTTCAGAACATTCATACAAACTAAACAATGGTGGCCTCTAGGGGCTGCTGACTGGATGCTGGCACTGGACTGAGAATCGGAGAGCTCAATGCGGGTTTTGGAGCTAGGCTCAGCCCCAGGCTCTTTGGAGATGCCTGTGTGAGGGCAGCCTTCTGCCTCGGGTTCCGAGCCTAGGAGCTCATGGGGAACCTGCTGTGCCTCTGGGGGTAGACAGTCCATCTGCCACATAGTCCTCGGGCAACGAAGAGAAGAAGGGGTGGATGGCCCACTTGGCTGCCCACAGATGGGCCGCTGACCGGGATGTCAAAGTAACAAAATAAAAGAAAGAATCTTGTGTTCTGTGATTACGGTTCTTCTTTACGACTGTTCCAGCCTGTATGTCCCCCTATGTACTATGTACATGGATGGGGGTCCTTGTGTTATGACACAGATCCTTTCCAACGACAGTGACGTAACCCAAATTTTGCTGTTAGTCAAAACACAATCTAGTGTAAGTCCATTTCTTTTCCTAACACAGTTGTAAAATCATAATCTAGAGCATAAAAAAACACAACTAAGCCACAGAAATGAAAAATAAAAAAAAGTTTAACAGTTAAAAATAGTGTATGCTAGCATACTGGGAGGCCCCAATTGCTGCATATTGTGCATATTCTTCCACAGCACACAATCTAGTTCGAGTAACCTGGCATTTTATATGCCCAGGATTATTTAAATTAGTGCTGGATTCTTATCGCACGATAAAAAAATTATCGCCTTTAATGCTACCCCCCCCCCACCCCAGTCCTCACTAGGCAGGCTATGCATTTAATCATGATATCTTAGTGACATGTCCGGTTCTTGCACGGTTTAAACCTGTCTCGGTCTCTCCCCCAGACAGAGTTTCACTTTCACTTTCACATTCAGCTTGTTCACGCATGTTTTAAACCTGTCTTGAGGGAGGGGGTTGATTATTACCATTAACGCCGTTAACGCAAAGATTCCATGCGATTAATGGCGTTAAAAAATAAAACCACCTCTAATTTAAATATATTTTATATGCCCTTCATTGCATTCATTCATTGACATTTCACAAGTCACTTTTACCGTAGCACTTGTCACTTTATTGTAAAAGTGTAAAACAGAGTAGGCAAAAAATTATGAATTTCCAAATAAGATAAATCTTTATTTTTACCACAAGTGGGAAATTTGCTCGGTGATGGCAAGAAGTGGACAGTACAAAGTTATGAGCAGCAAAAATTAAGAAAAACAATACAATAGAATAAAATACTATGTCACAGTACAGTATAAAATAAAATGTTCAAATGTACAGTCTAAAA
>JBBPDH010211508.1:0-13774 GCA_037974565.1 Clupeocharax schoutedeni
CGGAAGGCTAAGCTCTCGATTTACTGGTCAATCTACGTTCCTACTCTCACCTATGGTCACGAGCTTTGGGTAGTGACTGAAAGAATGAGATCGCAGATACAAGCATCTGAAATGAGCTTCCTCCACAGGGTAGCAGGGCTTTCCCTTAGAGATAGGGTGAAAAGCTCAGTTATCTGGGAGGAGCTCAGAGTAGAACCGCTGCTCCTTCAAATCAAGAGGAGCCAGATGAGGTGGCTTGGGGATCTGGTTAGGATGCCTCCTGGACGCCTCCCTCGAGAGGTGTTTCAAGCACATCCCACTGGGAAGAGACCTCGGGGAAAACCTAGAGCACGCTGGAGAGACTATGTCTCTCGGCTGGCCTGAGAACACCACGGGATCCCCCTGATGAGCAGGACAAAGTGGCCGGGGAGAGGGAAGTCTGGGTTTCCCTGCTTAGGCTGTTGCCCCCGCGACCCGACTCAGGATAAGCAGAAGATAATGGATGGATGGATGGATGGGTGTTCAGTGTAATCAACTGTGGCGCTAATCTTATGACTGACTGACAGGCAGGGTGAAGATGAGTGGACCTGCTATTCCTGATTGAAAACAGGTGACTCACTCTAGACTGTCAGATGTTTTATAATAATGTTCAGTGAAGTCTCCGCTTTATTTTGGGGCCAAAGTAAAATTTTAGGGATTAAATACAGCCCTATTAGTGTCCAGTTGTGTGTTCAGTGGATCTGTTCAGACTGTGGTGAAATCTGATGCACTGTATACTTCCCAAAAATTTGCAAAGAACGTGCAAAACAGGAAAGAGCCTGTTGAGGGTGTTCTAATCTTTGTGATTGCACGTTTCCCTCAGAGTGCGTTTCAGAGGGACTCCCTCAACGACAGCTGGGAAAACATTATATTTCTCCTTCTACCCTTCATCTACACACACACACACACACACACACACACACCTCGAACGTCCAGGTGTCCTCCTCCTCCTCGTCTAGGTGCATCCGGGTCTTGCAGTAGACTAGCCCCTCCTGCAGCTGGTTGGGTGAGACCTGAAACTCCACCCTCTTTAGGTTGAAGCCCAGCCCTGACCCGATTGCCTTGATAAAGCTCTCCTTCAGGGTCTGTGACAGACAGAGGAATAAACCAATTGGCATGTTTTCCTCAGACACACATTGAAAAGTGTGTGTTAGTATGTGCGAGTTGTGCACAAATTTCTGTACAACGCGCGCGCGTGTGTGTGTGTGTGTGTGTAAGCTCTAAAATGACAACAGGCTCCCATAACTGAGTCATGTGTGAGAGTGATATGTTACCATGGCAACAGTGATCAGCATGAGAACAATCAGCATGCCTCATTTCTGGAAGACACACTCCATCACACACACAGTTAAACTGCTGTATGTCTGTGTGTGTGCTCAAGTGTCTTAAGGTTGGTTTGTCTATGATCCTGTGTGACCATGTATGTGTGATGAAAGATGTGGTTGATATGCTGCTGTGAGGTGATGCAGTTGTCATGGTTACCCAGTGTCTGTAGAACATGTCCAGTTGGTCCCAGTCAGACCCGGCAGATCGGATCGTCATCCATTCTAGCTCTGTGAACTGCCGGGTCATAACCCGGAAAAATTCCTGCACCGAGCTGCTGCCTAACACACATACACACACACACACACACACACACACACAAATCAGTAGCACAAAAATGCACAGAACCCTGCTTGTACTATGTGGCCAGATTTTTTTGTGCTTTTTTTGGTTAATACCCAAAGAATGTGTTTATGTATTTATTTATTTATTAATCTCTTAATTTTGTGTGCGATTCTTGGGGGGCTTCCTCATATGCTCCTGCAGACCAGTCAGACTGAGAAAGCTGGACCGACAGTGACACCTGGTGGCCACTAAACGTTTTTGGTTGATTTTTTGCATTTTATATTTTCCAAAATTTTTATGTTTTGTTTAACGTTCTAAAGACAGCATTTTCCACATCCTTGAATTTATTTGATACAGAGGTCCTTTCAAAATTCTCATAGACGATTAGTAGCCTGGTGGTTAGGAAGGTGCTCCAGCAATTGGAAGGTCATGGGTTCAAATCCCAGGACTGCCAGTAGCACCACTGATGTACCCTTGAGCAAAATACGGTCCCTGAACACCACTGTTGGCAACCTACTGTTAAACTCAGGTGAACTCCAGACATTTTCTACAGGAACAATATAGTGTACAGTAATCCCCCACTTTTCACGGGGTTTACATTCCAAGAGCACCTGTGTATATTGAAAAACGTTGTTGTCTTGTTCAAAATTCCCTACAAATGCCTAGATTTATAGTGTAAACCCTAAACATGCTCCCAGAACACTTTAATTTCACCCATAAATAAATCATCATAATCAGAAAACTTTATTGCTTAAATAAGTTAGCATTAGCAGCGTGCAAAGACTCATACACAAAAGAACAATACAGCTCTCTGTGCTGATGCTCAGATAATTCAGGGACAAAGTAGGAAATATTGGTTTATTTGTGTGTGTCTGTTAGCATTAACATTTAGCTTTAGCAGTGTGCAAAGACTTGTACACAAAAGACTTGTACGGCTTGCTTGGACAGGGCACAGCTTAGTAATACTAAATAAACTGAGATATCTTGAAAAGGGGGGGGTTAAAACACTAAAATAGGAGGACAAGACACAGAGCAGGCATGTTACAGGCATGTTCTTCTTCTTTTCATGGTGGTTGACAACTTTTCAGTGTATTACCACTGGGCTGGTAATACAATTTATTTCTCAAAAAAAAAAGCAAGGATATTTGCAGTTTCTGTGTTATTGTGGGGATTTTCCCTTAAAACAATGAGTTTTTAAAAAACAAAACCTGCGTGTGACTCCTGGTCCCCGTAAAACTGGGAGATAATTGTTTAACATTTTTTTAAAATTAACAGTCTACAGGTTGGGATGTGGAGCTAGGAAGAACGCACTCAAACTGCCTTTCTGAAGAACAGCCAGACGGTGCATCAGTCTGTGATTGACAATGGCTGAGTGGAGTCCAAGATCTGATTCTCGGAAGTCCCACATCCAATTTTGTTTATTGTTTAAAAGTGGCTCAAAAAGCGAAATCTAAGAGCATGTCAGAAAAAAAGTTGTTTCTTTTCTGTATTTTTCAACTTGACATCCAGTTTCAATCATAAGCTCTGCTTATTTTTAACTGATAATCAACATTTCTCCCTTAGTGGCATACACTGGAATCAAGGCAAGCAGTTTCTCTCCTTTAATCATTTTTAACATTGAGTAGAACAGGAGGACAGAAAGAAGACCTACAAATAGCCACCAAGCCTTTGCACAGGCCAAGACTTTCCTGAAGCTTCGCTTCCTCCATTAGAAACGGGTGGTGGCGGCCCAGTGGGTAGGATACATGCCTGGTGGTGGCCCAGGGGGTAGGATTCATGGGTTCAAATCCTACCTTCAGCATACCACCACTGGGTTATTGAACAAGATCCTTGCTCCCCTGTAGTGTAATGGAAGTCACTTTGGACAAAAGCGTCTAGTAAATGCCATAAATATAACCAAACACAGTGAAATTCATTCAAGCATATCAATAGAAATCATGTGATCACCACCCAGACCCCAGTACCTACTACCAAAGACACGGGTCATTCTTGGGAACTAGAATTAAGTAAACACCTTTGCTTCAATATAGTTATCTGAGTTTCCACTCTCCATACTCCTGTTCTGTACAGTCCAGGCAAACCAAACTTCACTGTTGTCCTTTACCTGGTCTGGTCGTCTTCATCACGTCCACGCCCACCTGCCGCCCTCTCTCGGCTGCCAGCACAGCGTAATCTCCCTGGTGGGACACATTAAAGTTCCAGGGTACAGAGTTTGAGCCAGGTGAGGGGTCGGCCAGGTATGGCTTTCCGCGGGATGTCCTTTCTAAACGAAACTTGTCCCACGGCAAACACAGCTTCTCACACACCAGCTTCCTTATCAGCAGACGCCCAGCCTACACACACATAACCATCCTTGTATAGACAGGTAAGCCATGGCCTTTTAAAACAAATGTACTATAAAAATAGCAATAATATCAGAAGTCACTTATTAGTAGTAGTATTAACAATATAATAGTAGAACAAAATAACCATATATTATTATTTATGAAGTCAGTGGAACAAGGTAACTATGCTGACGCTACTATTAGAGCTAGTATGATTGACTGATTGTATAATACACTGTTTGAAGGACCCATATCGTGGGACATGTAATATGTGTGTCACATGTGTGAATGTGTTCCTATGTCTCCACTCACTATTGCTGCTTTCGCGTCTTTGGTGAACACAAACTGTCCAATCCGGTGTTTTTCCTCCTGCTGAATGCACCGGCTGGCTAACAGCCACTCAGAGCGAGTTGGTGACCAAGCGCCGAAGCGGAAGGCCCAGCGCACCCCCTCCATCCGGGCTCAGGGTTTCTCAGTTAGTCGGACAACTTCAGCCTAAAGTCAAGTATGTGCAACTGGAGAAGAGCTGAGACGTGTTCCTACTGGGCGCTCCTCAATCTGGGGCTAACTTGTCCAGCTTTGCTGAGAGATCCTGCTCTGTATTCAGAAGGACATCCAACAACACCTGAATCCAACAAAACAACACATCAAAAAGGTGTAAACACACTGTCAGTATAGCTACACACTTAAGGACCACCTTGAGCTTGGAATATCAATCGAGTAAAGTCGTGCTTTAATAAATATAGGCTCAACTCTTACCTTACAGAAGTGCTGTGATCATGATGTCCACTGTGACAGACATGACAAATACCTTTCACACGGCGATGACGTAATTACGAACAACACTGAGGAAGATAAAGTGTGTCTGTAGTTCAGGTAGGTCTTTTGCATGAAATCTGGCTGAGGGTGGCGCTGTGGAGACTGATGGAATCTGAAGGCTGGAGCAGGACAGCATCATCAGCAATGAGATTGAAGGGTTGTCTCTACTTCACTTCCACGTGTTTAGCTGCATTTTCTACAGTTTAAGCAGCCAGTTTCGACTTAACCGATTAATTTAACAAACACTCAGGCTACAACTCGTCCAGAAATCAACTTACATGAACCTGGCGCAGTTTGATTAAGATTTGGGTGCTCTTTAGATAGACAAAGTCTTGTTTTTAAACAGCAGTAGAGTGATTCACTGTGGGTTGCGCTTTCTGCGCAAGCGCACTTATCACCCCTGGGCCCGGGACATAAACAGGGTCTCTGATTGGACAACGTTTTGAAGGACGTGAGACTGTGGGCAATAGGAGTGTGAGGTTGTAAAGGCGGTGCCCCGGTGGTGAGAGCGAGGCAACTGCTGAGTGGAGGCCGAGCAGCGGGCCGGTGGAGGCGGGTCTGTCTGCAGAGAGGCCTCGATGCCCACTTCATACTCACGGACAACACGGCGGTGAGTTCATGTACGAAGACACTACAATTTCAGGCGTCTCTAAGGAAAGCTGCTCTTTCTGTCGTGCTCCGACATCTCTTCCTAGAGGTCTAGTCTGACATATAGTGACATTAGTGTTAATAAAGCGTTATTAGCTGTGTTAACCTCGCCCGTAGCACAGTGAGTTATGCCTGATCTGGTCTGAGTGGCTTTACAAATCGTAAAGCACTTCATTGAGAGTTCAGGCAAAGAGAAGCTCATGTGGGTTTATGTGCTGTGTGTTATGAGCTGTGAATGGCGTGTTATAATTCGTCCATAGTATTCTGTGAGCTGTCTATGTGAGGTGTATTTTGTGCTGTATTTGAGGTATTGTGTGCTGTATATGATGCTTTGCATGGTGTGCTGTTTATGAGGTACTGTGCTTTGCATGGTGTTCTGTATATGAGTACTATGCTTTGCATGGTGTGCTGTATATGAGGTACTATTCTGTGCATGGGGTATTTGTATTTGAGGTACTTTGTGCTGCATTTGAGGTAGTACGTGCTGTGCATGGTGTGCTGGGTATGGAGTATTTTAATTGGTCCTTGCTGTGTTATGTGCTGTCTGTGAATGGTGTGCTGTATTTTAAAGTGCTTTGTGCTGGACATGGAGTGTTAGTCCGGTGTATGCAATGTTATGAACTTTACATTGCGTTGTGTGTGGCGTGTATGGAGTGTTATGTGCTTTCCATGGTGTGTTTTGTGCTGTGTACGAAGTACAGTAAAACACTGTTACTTTGATCTTACCAATAGTATTTGTAATGCTAGAAATAATATTTTTTAACAGGAAGTTTGACTCCTACTGAATGTATTTGTAATCATATCAATGATCTTTTTTCTTTTTTTACAGGAGGTCTGCTTGTTTCCACTTTAGGTATATCTGTATACTCATATCCTACACAGTCCACTGTTGTCCTGGTCAATCTGACCTCCACTGTTGATCTTTACCTGGGCCGATCATCTTTTTTACATCTACGGCCACCTGCCGCCCCACTCAGCTGCCAGTTCCAGTGGGCGGAGTCCAGGCAAGGGTCCTGTTGACCTCACCTGCATACTTGGCCTTTATGAACATTGTGTGAGGTCCCCATTGCACTCTGACACAGATGAATGACCTGAAGAGAACCAGATATTTTGATTAAATGTCGCCTTAAACCTTTTAACGGTCAGTGACTCACGAATATCACATCTTCAGAAATACACATTCATTTTCTTGTGGATGCTAAATCTTAATAATCTTATTGAATAATTCTTGCATATTGTATAATTTATAACAAATTCAAAATAATTAATAATGGAATCCAAATCATTCATAGTGGAATCCACATCATTCAAAGTTGACACTGAATAAATCATAGTAGATGCTTAATCAGTCATAGAGAATATTAAATACTTAATAGTAGATTTTACATAAATCACATTGGGTCATGTATAAATCATATTGGGTACTGAATAATAAACCTTGATATTCTAAAAGTAGACCTGTTTCTGTTAAAATGTTTTTTCCATTATTAACAACAGTATTTACTCTCTCTGTGGTAGACTGTGTCCGGAGGATCATATTAGTTATACTGATCTGAAGGTTCCTCGTGGTCCTCCATCATGGACTTCCTCCAGATGAAGCACCTGAAGCGGAAGCGAAAGAGTAACTACAGCGTGCGAGAGACACAGACACTGATCCGCGAGATCCAGCGACGGCGGGATGTCCTGTTCTCACGGCAGCAGAACACTGCGGTAAACGAGTTAAAGCGGCGAGCATGGGAGGAGGTGGCAGAGTGTGTGAACGCTCTGGGTGAGGGTGAAGTGCGCACGGCTGGTGAGGTTAAGCGTCGGTACCTGGACTGGCGTACGCTAATGAAGCGGAAGCAGCTGCGGGCCCAACTGGCTGCTGAACTGCAGCCGGACTATGACACACCCTGTTCGCCTGATAACGAGGCTTCACTCTGCGGGGAGCAGGCAGAGGAAGCAGGGATCCACCAGAAAGACCCCCAGGGATACTGGCAGGACCTGCCTGACCTCGGGGACAATGGTGTCCACTGTGGTGTTAAAATGGAGGACTCTGAGGCTAGCGAGTATAATGTACATGACATTTAAACTATTTCATAATTATATTAAAATACATTAAACATATGAAACTGATACATAACTAGTTGTGAAAAGTAATGTTGTATGAAAATAGTTTACTCTCCTAAACTGACTCTTTTGTGTGTGTGTTTCCCTGCAGCTGGATGGTAGCGTTGTCGACGGTGTTCCTGGAGAGGGGGATGAAGATGATGAAGATTGCTTCCCCTCCATTCTGCCGGACATGGACAGGGAAGGTAGTGTTCCTGAAGATTTTGCCCATATTGATGAATTTGGTGTTATAAGCTGCTCTAAAGCTCCTTCTGGACCATCATTGGCTCGAGATCTGGGCCCTGACACTCCTTGCACGCCTGGAGTGGGTGGGGCCACGCTGGGTGGGACTATGCTGGGCGGGGCTGCCGGAGACAGTAAGTGCCTACTTGTGGCACTGGAGAGGCAGCGTCTGGAGCTGGAAAAGCAACGTCTTCAGGTCGAGTCAGAGCGGTTGCAGGTGGAGAAAGAGCGCCTTCTGGTGGAGAAGAAGAGGCTGTGCCAGGCCGAGATGGAGCGAGAGCGCCTCCAGCTGGAAAAAGAGCGTTTGGACTTAGAGAGAGAGAGACTGCGCCTACTCTTGCACCAGTCGGCATTGGCACAGCAAAGCCCCGCCTCCTCCACCACAGTAGCCACACCCACCACCTCCTCAGCTCCCTCGTCTTCGTCCTCTGAGGACATGGAGAAGGACAGGAAGCCTGCCTGGCCGACATGGACAGATCTGGAGACGGAAAAATTAAAATTGGAGAAAGAGCGCCTCCTGTTAGAGAAGGAGAGACTGCAGTTCTTTAGGTTCGAGTCGGGCCGACTGCAGATTGAACGAGAGCGCCTCCAGGTGGAGAAAGAGAGACTGCAGCTGCACAAGGATGGCCAGCAGATGGCATTGAACTAAACAAGTCAATGGAGATGTGCTGATCTGTAGATCTTGGCTCTAGTCGTAATGAACATCAGAGCCAAGTGTGTCAGATGTTTGAACCTGCAGTAGAAGCTGCACAGTGAGACGGTGTACTTAAAGTGATAGTTTAAACATTTTACTCTGAAGCTACAAAGGTAATGTAGCTTCCAGCTAATGAAAGCTTATACCCCAAGCCAGAAATAAACTGCTGCATTTAAGGTGGAGTGGAAAAAATCAGCCAAGGAGCTGGCAAAAAAGCTAACTTCACAAACATGTTTGATATTTTAGGCACGTTACTCTGTGGTAATTGGTGTGGCATAAGCTCCCATTACTCGTTAGCCTTATAGCTTCAGAGCTAAATGTATAGAAGAAACTTCTGAAACAGATTTCTGAATGATGAGGCTTGAGCTAATTTTTCAAACTATTGCTTTAAGCAGCACTGCTGAGTAAACAGACAAATTAGCTTTAGGATAGAATGAAAAATGTGCCTGTAGATGGAGGGATTTGAGAACAAATAGAGAAAGGTACAAACAGGTACTTTATGTGTTGTGTTGGTGCTGAAGCTTGGCATTTCTGCTGAGCGGTTTCTTGGGATGAGACAATTCTGTTGTTTGAATCCTGAAATCTTCTCTCTTCTTCTCCTGGCCAATCTGGTAGATCAGAGAGTCCAGGGATGTTTAGGGGTCGGGGGTGTGCATGGCACAAACCCATTATTCAAACATTTTGTTTGTCTGTAAACAGAGTACAGAATTTCTGCCGTTCTAGTGTGGTGGACCCTCATAGACCCCCAGATTATCCGCTAGTCTAAACAGTGCCTTGGCTGAGTGTGCTAAGCAAGAGAGACTTGCTGTTGCACTGCACTGTGAGTGTGTTAGGGTTTAGCATACCAGCTAACTGTCAATTGTTTTCCCAATCTTGATTTTAACGGTCGGTCAGCCAGTGGATGCAGGAAAGTGTATGGGATGGGGTGCTGAGCTTTTAAGCTAGTAACAAATGAAGCCGTTCTCTGCAGTATCACATGGCAATACTGCACCTCTTAATAAAACCCTGAAATACAGATGTACTGTGTAAAAGGCTTGTTTCACCCATCATATCCACAGATTTTGCTTCTACAGTTCTCCAGGCTTCCTCGGGGATTTTCAAAAGCTCTCATTTGCAGTACAGTCCCTGTACCCACAGACCAGTCAGAAGATAGATAGTGGGAAAAACACTGTGTCTGTGAACCCGATGACCACAAATTTGCAGGTTCAAATGCCATATCTACAATTGTGCCCTTGAGCCAGACACTTAACCCTTTGTTCCAGGGGAACTGTCCCTGTAACTATTGATTTTATGTCGCTCTAGATAAGGGTGTCTGCCAAATACCACTTTACCTTTAATTAATTACAGGCTAATATAGCTAAATCATCACAGGCTAATGGAGGTTAACTTATTTCAGAATACCCAGTCATAAGAAATATTCAATTACATGCTAACTGCCTATAAATGGAGTAGTGATCAGCTGTTGGAGATTTGGGGTTATTTTTGTCAGGGTGAACGCAAGACAAGACACAGTGTGAAATCAGTCTGTGGGATTTAACCCAATCACCCAAATGAAGCTGTGGGCAGCTGACAATGCAGCACTCGGAGAGCAGTGTGTGGGGATGGTACCTTGCTCAAGGGTTTCGCTGACAGTCAGACCCATGACTGTCCAATCGCAGGGGCATATCCCTAACCACCAGACCATAAGCTACCCCTGTTTTTGGAAATGTCTCCAAAGAAATAACACAGCAATGGAATTCATTCACTCTGTTTTTATTCCCATCATTTAAATGCCACTAAGATTCCACTAAAGCAGTTTTAGTGGTCAGTGATGTCAGAAACCAAACAGCTGCTTCTCATGAATTTGGGTTAGTTAGGACATCTGAGGTTGCAGCCCTGAGAGATGGTGATAAATGTGATGCAATAACAATGCAATTTATTTAACAATATAAATTAAAAATAAAACCTCACAATATACTGATCGTTGAAGTCTTTAGAGGCTGCATATAAGCAGGCCTGACTGTAGGGCGCACCCTTAGCACATACACTTCCTGGATCCCAGCTCAAAAGACGCACGCCTACCTGCATCCCAGGGTGGTTTTCATTCCCAGAGTGTAATTCTAATGTGAATGTAGCTAACATGATTATTATATTGATCACATATGCCTCCAGATAAACTAACAATCATATACGTTCATTTTCACTCCGTTATTTATTTTTTTTATACGTTTTTTAAATATATTTGAAGTGTTTAAGATTATGTATTTGTGGTAAAGGGACACTCTCCCAATTTTCCAGAGTCCCTCCATAATGAAGTGTTTAAGATGTAACCAGAGTGGTCCTGGGTGAGTTTCGTGTGAAACGCTCTGCTTAAGAGACATAATTGTTTACAGTTGTGGTGTTCAGAACCAGACGTCTGCCTCTAAAAGAAAGTTTTTCCATGAAATAGTTAGGGTGCTTTCTGCATCCTAAGACGTTTTTCCAGAGCTTTGAGAAGCTTTTGGTCCTGAAACTAAACCAATTCATGGTACAGGGGTACATGCAGGGCATGGGGATGCAAAATAGTCCCCAAACAAAAGTGATTTAGTTCAGATTCACCACTATTTACCATCATCAGCATTACATATAAACATTCAGAATGTATGGGGAACTTCACTGGGGGCTGATAGTAAATAATAAAATGCCTATATTTGTGTTGGTGATGTCTGGTTCCATCACTGTTAAGACATCACAAAGTCTCTGCAGTGAACCGTTTAATACCGAACCCACTCTGAACCACTCTGTTTATGGGTGGAATTTCCCTTTAATATACTGTTGGAATTGTCTGTTAGTTGTGTGTGTGTGTTTGTGTATGTCTTTGTGTGTGTGTTGGTAATTAAAGTCTATTGTTCATGGTGTGTGTGTATTACTGTAGTAAATCAAGCTTTTCAGTATGTTAGAATATACTATGACATTAAAGGGCCTGTATCCTGCATTTTCATATATTTCTTATTACTTATTTCTTACCAGTCCCACACATGTTTGTTTTTTTTTAAACAAAAACAGTACTAATTAATTTCTACACTGTTCTTCATCCCTCAGAATCTAACAGACTGTTTCAAGACAGATGCATGTAAATGAGCTCTGTTCTGATTGTATTTTCTGATTGTATCCAGGCTGAAACACCCCTTAACTTCATGGTGAGTAGGTGGCGCTAGGCTGACGAGAGGAACAGTAGTACATATGATTTTTTGTGACATCACAAAAACAATTTACTCACAATTTTTTTTTAAATGAGGAAATTTCCTTATTCTGTTCTTTAAATGAAAAGTGTTTTGATGACACATATAGTTTGCAACATTTATGTGTGTGTAAATCATTTCCAGGACAGTGTGATCATGTTTATCACAGCCTATTTCATTCAGAGCAGATGATGAAGTTGACAATCTATGATAACATTTGCCACATGACGTGCAGAAGAAACTTTTGGCCTCACTAAACGATGTTTGGAGGAGTGTGACGATACAGCCTGTATGGCAAGTGCTGTTCTAATAAAACACAGTGAGACGATGTTTATGGTCTGGGAGGAGCTCATAAAGAGCTAATAAAGGCAGCTACTGAATGAAAATGGATTCCTTGGCTGTGGTTGTAAAAGCTTCTAGAGAGTGTTCTCTCCTAGACTTTTCAGTGTGACCTTTCCAGAAGTTCTGAAGTGCTTTTGTCCCTCCTTCCTCAGGGCAAAGAACATCAGGAGCACTGTGGAATATATATATGCAAATACACAGCCCCACCCACTTGCACTGAAATTATAATGTATTCAGCTACTTGAACAAGGTTTCAGGATGTAAATTTTGTTGCCTGAAAAAACAGACCTGAATATCAAATCATAACATAACATGAGGACACACTGAGAAGTACAGCTGCTGTATCACAGGCTCAGGCACAGAAATGTAACATATCCAATATAAATATTCACTTAATAGATTCAAATAAATAAATGCTTATTACAGAAATTACAGTAACAAATTATATAAATATATATATAGCATTATTATCGCATGATCTACATATCGCATGATTTACATCACGTGTAAATTATTCTTACTTTGAAAGTTTGTTTTTCTTCACCTCACTTTAACAAGGACACTCACTACTGAACATACTAACTGCTCCTGTTGCTCCCTGTTAAAAGAAAAATGATTCTGCAGGTGCCTGTTCAGAAAAAAAGAAAAGACGCTGATAATGACAGTTTATAACGCTGATAATGATAATAGACAAATATTATGCAAGATTTACATAAATCATGAAATATCTATCTATATATATACAAATAAATGCTGGACAAGGTTTAGAATATAAAATTACACACACACACATATATATATATATATATATATATATATATATATGTTATATATATATGTTAGGGCATTCACAGAAAAGTTGGTTTGACGACACATCAATGTCAGGTACAAAGTGACGACCCATGAGAGAAGTCGACAAGTCGTGGTTTTTTCCTCTTTCTGTGTGCATGCTTGTGTAAACAAAGCAGTCTCTGATTGGCTTACACTGACATAGAATGCTTGACTTAACCAATTATTACAGTCACTTCATAAAAAGGTAAAGTTGGTGTGTGGAGGGGAATCTAAACACAAGACCATAATGAGACGAAAGACATGGGAGCAGAGGCAGTAGGTGACAGTCACACACATGTATGGAGATACTTCACTCTAGACCACACAAACAGCATGGTGACCTGCACAATCTGCAAGTCAGTGTTAAAGTGCAATAACAGTACTAGCCTTCTGCATGGCAATCTGAAACAACATCCACTAGTTAACGTGGGTGATGCTAGCACTGTAGGGATTCATCCAGTCCAGAGGATGCTGAGTGGCTGCAGCGGCTTAAACGGTTCCCACTTTCTGTTGTGCACTTAAATTTGCCTTTGCTTTGTTTTGTTTAATTGTCATCTTGACTGTGAATGTTACAGAGTTTTACAGAATTTTACTCCACTTTTGGTCTTTGTTGTTTTTTTTTCATAAATCGATACTATTGATCAGTCTCCACGTGGGTCTGTAAAATTTAGAAATTATTAACCAATAAAAAGTGTTGAAAATAGCTTGGGATTAAATCTCATACCTCCATTGGACACCTTTGTATCTCCGCCCCCAGCAGAAGCCGTAACTGAGCAAAAAAGTACGATTTCATTATTTAGCCTGAGTTCATGTACAATCTCATACCTGTACACGACTTGTAAAGTGTTTTATAAAGTGAATTTAATATTTATGTACTATATTAATACAAATATATTCATTGTTGTATTCAGTGAAGACTAGCTGCTGTTTTTACTCCTCTCATGAAGATGGCGCTATTG
>JBBPDH010211517.1:0-13774 GCA_037974565.1 Clupeocharax schoutedeni
AATGGCATTCCACGCTTTACAAAGGGCTTTCCGAGTGTCTTTCTTATGGGGGTTTCCACTGACTGGTAACAGCTCGGGTCGGTGCAACTAAAATCTGAACGTTAGCCTTAGCGTTAGCATTAGCGCTAGCGTTAGCATTAACTCTAACTGTAATGTTGTTTCTTTAAGCCTTGTCTGGTACCAATTGACTCTGTTTTGTGGCAAACAGTCACAAACCAAGAAAATATTTCTTGGGCATTTCATCCCCATGCTGGTAATTGTAATGATGTTGGGTTGTTTACCTCAGCTTAGAGCCCCCGCTCGGCTGTTTCTCCTTGCGTTTGGTTGCTATAGCAACCAGTTGTCGTGGAAAACTGGACGTCCAAAACCAAACTGAAGTGTAGAACTGAACTGGAACAAACCGAGCTGGTACCAGTCAGTGGAGAACCCCCTTTAGATATATGGAAATGCGCCCACACTAGAGAGACACACTAAGTTGTCTGTAATCCAGTCTGGTGCGTGCAGTCTGTGGTTGTTGATGACGTCATCACTGTTTCGGTCAAGTTAAAAAAAAAAGTTTGGTGGCCGAATATTCGGTGCATCCCTATTAATAATAATTAGAAATAATAATTTAAAGTATATGTTACAAAATGTATAATAAATAATGAGTAATTCATAATATATACTGAATCATTCACAGTAGACACCAAATCATTTGTAGTAGATACGGAATCTTTTGATGCAGAATAATTCAAGTATCAACTGGATAATTCACAGTATATACGGAATCTTTAATAGTAACATATAAATACTGATTATTTAACTACTGTTTAAAACATTTATTAAACACAGTCACTCTTAGTTCACTCTTACATTAATAACAGCAATTCAAACATCTTTTTTTGTTTATAGTTTATTCTTCAGGGTCGACATTTAGAGGTATATCATCACTGAGTTATTTACATCACTATAAAAAATGATCCAATTCGTCACATGATCTAAAACATTGATTTCCTAGGAGTTTTGTAACAGAATGCACAAAAATATTATTCACTCTTAAAATGTCCATTTCTAAACCTAAGACCTCAAATGTCACTGAAAAAACATCAGAGCAGTTCAGTTAAATATTCATTTCACTACAGAACATCACAATTACTTCTCGTTCAAGTGTTTCCCTTATCTATTTCAGTGCAAAATCTTCAAAACAAGGTGAAAATACAGTAACCCCTCAGTTTTACACAGATTAGCATTTGCGGATTCAGTCTAACGAAGAAGAAGAAGAAGCTGCTGCAGTGTGTAGTATGCCTGCTCCATGTCTTGTCCTTGTATTTTAGTGTTTTAACCCACGCCCCAATTTTCAACAGTTATCTCAGTTTATTTAGTATTAGTAAGCTGTGCTCTGTCTAAACATGTGGGTAGAAAGAGTTATTTCAACCTTTCTTTTGTGTACGATTTTTTGCACGCTGCTAATGCTAACATTTTCTTTAAGGGAAATGCAGTTTAAAATAAAATGATTGTGTTCTGGCAGCATATTTGGGTGCATATTTAGGGTTTACACTTTAAAAACACAACGCGGTTTTTCACTATAAGCGTGTGTTCTTGGAATGGAACCAGACGTCTCCAAAACGAATCCAGCCGATTTATTGTCATTTAGTCTCTGGGTGTTTATATGGATGTTGATGATGTAAAATAGTGAATCTGAACTAAATCTCTTTTATTTGGGGACTATTTTACCTCATGACACCCTGCATGTATCCCTCCACCATGAATGGGTTTAGTTTTAGGACCAGAATCTTCTCAGAACTCTGATAGAACAACTTCTCAGACATAAACCAAAACCATTTAATGGAAGAAATATATGTGAGGGGCTTTTAAAGATGGACGTCTGGTTCCATTCACCTCCACAATAAACAGTTCTGACTCGATGAATTCAAGCAGTGAAGAAACTCAGAACGAATTCCCAGTGCTGAAGCCCATCATCTGACACCATGCTCCCCACATGCTCTGAGTGTGTCCACTCATTCTCAAACTTCAGTCAAATCAGACGATCAACCAGGATAATCTGGCAGAGTTTAAGGCATAGTGCTAGTGATGATCTTTTCAATATGTGTCTGTTCAGCAAAGCATGAAATTTCATGCTATTCTGAAACACAGTGCAACTTTTAACCCTTGAAATTTGCGGTTGTTGTGGTCAACAACATGCTGTCAGTTTATGTTCATTTTTAAATATTTTACAGTGGCATTAACAGCATATGTGTGACAATTAAATATATTAAACATCAGTTGTTGTGGCCAAGAATAAGACATAATGTCACAACATTGTAATATATTAACATTAACATAAAATAATGGCATTTACAGCATTTTGGGTGACTATTAAGTATATTCAATATCACGCAAGCAGCTCATGATTTGATTTTCCATACAACCACTCTGGATGTGGTTTAAGGCTAAGTATGACTTACTATGAGATGTAAAAATGACTCAAAGTAAAAGAAATAAACTTCACTCCAGACAGTCATTTCTCTGAGCTATTTGGGTGGCTATTGACTTCGTGTTAACTTTGTAGCTTCAGTTCTAAACTATAGCGACTCATTTTGCACTCCAAACATGTCTTGACAGGTCGAGTACCTGTGAAGTGGAAAATTGTGGACATTTGATTTTTCACACAAATCTGTTCCTTTAAAAATAACATTCTGAATGAAATTTTGATTTAGTTTGTTTTTGTATTTTTTTTTCCTTATCTGAGATTCTTGCATGATAATATTTCACAAGTACATTGTCACAATGATCAAAATGTGAGTTTTGTGCATTTCTATTATTTGCGATGAGGAAAATGAACACATCCTTTCATATGATGCTTTAACAATATCTACAATAGTGTCGAGTCATGTTTGTTAATTAGTTTATTTATCTACCTGAGTTTTGTGTAATAGAAGTTTCACTCAGTAGAAAACAATTTTAAAAAATTCCATGAAAAAATAACTGGCAAAGAAAAATGAACTGGCCTTTGAGACTTGGAGCCATAAACCCAAAATATAGCTAAAAGAAATTGCCTGAAGACGTAAAAACTATGACCTGTAAAACAAAACTAATAAAAATTGCTCTGGAAAAGAAAAATATAAAAAGAAACTCATGGCCTTTGACATTTTAATCCTTAAATCAACATAAGACTAGTGTAAAGTGTGTTGTTTTATGCAAAGCACCTCATGAAACTGGCTTGAAACTCACTCATTCTTTCACTTTTAGCAGGTTTAAAATTCTCCAGTAGGGGGAATGAAATAGCTATGAAATAGCTTTTAATTCTTCATAAGAGCAAAGCAGAGCTTAAATGACATCTTCCTTTAATAACATCTTCCTAAATAATAACGTATAATGTAGTAATACATTATACATAATAATCATGTAGTAACGGACAACAGTTACTTTCCACATTTGGTGATTTTAACAGAATCTCTTTAGGACAAGGCTCACAAAACAGGGCGGCTGACTCCAAAGGACCTGTTCATGTTTTCAGATACTTCTCCAGTCATTCTTTCTGTCCAGGAACTGCCAGCACCATGTTCCAATGCTGGATTCTCAGCACTAGCACAGCAGGCAGAGTGTCAGATGGGACAGCTAGATCTTGACGTGTGTTACTTTGGATCAGTGACACATTCGCTTGATGAAAAAAAAAATATCAGCACATATATTATATTTTAATATAATGGACTGCAAATTCGGAAAGCTGTGCTAGCTGCCTCACTGGGTTCAGACCTAGACCACATTAGATTAACAGAGTTAATGACCATGTGACCACTACCCTTGGGAACTCAACATAGGTCCTAAAAATTTTTTTTTTTAGATATTTAGAACCTCCAGTTTGCTGTGAAATGGTTCATTGTAGGGAAACTTGGATTTCTTCTACAGTGGTGGTGAATGGAACCAGACATCTCCAACACAAATACAGACGTTTTGTTCTGTATCCAAACCCAGCACTGAACTATGGACGGTTCCATTCACCACCACTGTGAACAGGAAGGCAACAATTAACACTAAACCCAGTCTAAATGTCTATTATGTAATCATTAAACTATGCAAAATCTGAGGAAATCTAATCTAGTACCTTATATGAGGTAAGAGGAGATACTGATTCTGTGCCAACATTAACATTAGTGCAATAAGTGTATAATGTTTAGAAGGACAATGGTTATGTTCATAATCTATGAAAGCTACAGTGTTGCCAGATCTTAGAATTTTGGTATTGGACCCCTTTAAACCTGTTCCAATCAGAAAGACGAATATGCAAATCAGATACAACAGCCAATCATTTGTTCCACTCTTCAGTTTCTGTCACCGCCATAGAAACACAGTCTGTTGCAGTGAGACGGCTATAAAACAACTTAACTTTAACCAGTCTGGAGCTTTATGTGAGCTGAATGGCTTTTATAGAATAGATATAGGATTAAACTCAGATTAGGAGTGGAACTGAAAGAGCAGTGATGTTTCATGAAGTGCTGGTGGTCTGGAGGGCGACTCTTCCATGACCAGAACAGCAGGGGGCGCTGTGACAAAACTGGAAGAGGTTTTGTGTGTTGAATGTGTCTTAGACAGACAGATGTGTTCACTATAACATGTCTTGAATGTTTCTCAGACCTTCAAGTGAAGTGGTTTGAGCAACCAGTTTTAAATCTGGTGTAAAATCAGCTCAGGTACGCTCACACTTCCAGATATAGTCCGGATCCTTGAGACGAATTGTGTGACTCGATGTAAAATAAAGGGTCTTTCCTCAAGCTCTTGTGTTGTTAAAACAAATCTGGCAGCTCAAGAATAGACAGCCAAAGTAAACATGCAAGTGACTCTTTTCATTCTTTCTTAAGTGGTTTCTCAACCACTGGGCTGCAGACAACTTATGGGTTACGCTGTGATTTGTGTATTATTAATACGCCATTAGTGTATTATTACGACCTCTACTATTTAATGATTAGCAGAGATTGTAACATTTCGAATGAGCCCTCTCAGCTAAAGACTGCTCCAAGATCAGTCGAGCAATGCAGTTGTTTTATTGTGTTCTGAGTGAGTTTTGTCAGTATTTGGTGCGCCTGGCCCAGAGTTCTTATTGTTTGAACCAAGGTGGGGAGCCAATATTGTGAGTCAGTTGATCAGAGCTTCAACACGTCAGAGCCTCAGTCCAGCTACTGACACTCGAGTGATCTGGACAGTTCAAACATCTGTACTTTATTCAAGAAAGAATATCAAGAAATAATCTAATACTCCTCTTATAAACAGTGCTCACATTTTAGTGGGGAACGGTTTTGGGCATGTTGTTGTAATTTATTTTATTTATTTATGTGCTTATTTATTGTGATATACATCACAGAGAGCAGTGACAAGACTATTTATCTGTTTGTCTTTGAGCCCACTGTTCTGATCTTGCATTCTAAACTGTGACTGAATGCTGTTGGTATTTAAAAAAACAGAAAATGTATATAAAGTTCCTCTAATGGTGATTAAATCAAAGCATTTCTACTAGCCGTGTTGTGTCTCTGTTGACTGAAAACTGGCTCTGTAGCTGCATGCTGTTTAATCATGAGCTCTGAAATGTGTTCAAAGCAGTGTAAGAACAGATACACATGTGCATTTCTCACTTCAGGCAGCCCACCAAACCTGGCAACACTAAGCTAGCATGGACGCGTTAGCCTAATGCTAATCACGTCGTGTGAACTGGAACCCACTGGTTTTCGTCTGCGAGTCACAGAGGTGAGAACAAGTCGCTGAGATACAGTCGCGTCTGGAGTCGAGTCCTAGTCCTGCCCTGTTCTGTGATTTTTAATGCAGTGAAATAAACCATTATGGTGAAAATACTGCATGTTTTCAAGTACCACAAAATAAAGACACCGATTTGCTGAACATAAACCAAAACCACACTTACTGAAATACATTTAGATGACAAGCAACATAAGGTAGCACTTTCTTTCACAGTCCCTTAAGTTCTAGTAATTAACTGACTTCCAATATAATTTTGGGTAAAATTATGGCAAGTTACCAGAGCATGTAGCTTTAATTACACCGAATTGCCTAATACGTTCTAGATACTAAGGTATTATTATTATATCTCTTATTAATGTCTTATTATTATTTAGAGCAACAAGGTAGTGCATATGAACAGTCAATTTTACTGTAATGTCATATTTTAGTATGAATGAGGGAATGCATGAGGTATCAGGTAGTTATGTAGAGCATGAACACGTTCTTATATAATATGTAATTGTATTTAAATCTGGACGGTAAGAACAATTGTGGTTTTACAGGTTCTTGAGGGTTTAAAATGTGTAATTTTGCAGAGAAATGTGATGTTTAATTCATTCTGTGAGACTGTCTAATTATTGATCATTACATTTAAAAAAAAATAGAACTCACCATCATGTTACTCGAAAGAATTACTTAAAACTTACCTAGAACTAGAACGGAGTTTATTTACCCTCATATTTACCCCATTAATACCTAGAACTTTAAAAGGCTGTAAAAGAAAGTGTTACCCAATCAAAACGGCCGCACTGAGAGCACTGTGTGCTTTAACCTGTATGAGGAAAACTGGTCAATTATTACAGTAAGAGTTTGTGTGCGGAGGGATAAGTGACACTTGTTTGAATTTGATGGATTTCCAGCTTATGGAGATAAATTTGAATTCTCACACCATAATGTGTGAGTAAGCTGCTGTTAGGGGTATACATCCAGTACACTTTCAGTCAGTCTGCAGCTGAAAACCAACCCATTTCCATTAAAAACACCCTTTTCTTATACTTTTCAGCCTTATACTTTTTTTTAAACACTAACACAGCAATGTGCACAGAAAACTTTTAAATAAAAATGTATACAGATATAAAAATAAAAAAAGACAAAATCATGTAAAATGGGATTTACACCCGAATTAGCACTTCTAATAAAGTAAACCCAGAACAGCGAGGTTCAATTAACACTCTGCTACAAAGACTTCACACTTCTGATACAGAAATTCATGAGGGTTTTACACACACACACACACACACACACACACACACACGGTTCCTGTGACCAGCGTACAGTCAGCACTGAGTTTAGAAATCTCTTGGGTTTGACTAGATAGTCAATCTTTTCTTTGCCACTCTACTGACTCTGTAGGTTTTAATTTTGCAGGGTTTTAATGACTTGCCCCGCCCACATTTTTATTGGACCCAACCCCTTCCCACCTGACCCATAAAAATATTTGTTAATCAACCCAAACCACAATGTTTCAGTAAGTTATTCATAATTTGTAATGCTGCTCTATAACTTTTTGACCCACTCCATGCTGCCCCATGGTTTGACCGATGCACCACTAGAATGTAGGATATTGTTTATGGAGAAGATGCTATAGATTAACATTTCATCATGGGCTGGAGTAGATATGAACAGAGGTAGTTGGTTGCTGGGTTTTCAACTGACTGGTACCGCCTCGGTTCAGTTCAACTGTACTCATATTTTTTGCTTTTGCATCACTAAAATCTGGTTCCTGGTACCCGGAACCAAAATGAACAGGATAGAACTGAACTGAAATGAGCCGAACGGGTACCCCCTTTAAAGAACGCTGCTGAAGTTAAAGACATTCATTCCGAAAGTAATTCCTACAAATGCAATGCTGTGAGACTTATGTGTTGGTTTTGACTAAATGCCCACAAATATGTGCAATCGTTATGTTTCAGGGTTCAGAAAGAGTTCAGAGGGAATCTGTGTTAATGCCATCGAAGCACAACCCTTCTTTTCTAAAAGCAATGGTTCTCAAACTGGTCCACATTTTCCTATGTGTAAATAATATCAGAAAGGATATTTTGTTTGATACCACAGAACAACAATTTTGGTTCCCATAACAACCATTTTACTAAATGAGATAAAACCTTATAAAAACCTTTTAAAGGTATTAACCACCTTCACATGATGTAAAGGCTCATGGAATGACCCCTAAATCGGTAAAGAGTCTTTCCATTGATTTTAATAGAAGAACCCTTTGTGACACCTTGATTTTAATAGTGAGTGAAAGATTCTTTACCAATATAAGTTATTTTCTTTCAGTATAATGTTTTTTCCTGAAATCTTTACAAAATATGAAGACTCTTCAGACCTTTAAAAACTACTCTTGGGAACCAATAGCGGTTCTTTGCCATTGTTCAGACAACCTGCTGTGGACAAGTGTTGGACAAGCTTTACAGAAGACTGACAAACCCTGAACCAGAAATTCTTACTTGTGTAAATGAAATTTTTGCAACTTTTCATAGAACTTGAACATACTTGGGGTAGTAGCAGCAAAGGAACACATTTCTAGACGGTTCATGGCTAAGTTAGCCTCAAAACACGCGCAAGACTTATGCTAACAACACAACAGCACAGGAGCTACAATACAAATGCAGATTAGCCAATGAGCCAGTTTACCTCAATCTAAATGCAGTTACGCTGCAGGAGAAAGGCACTAAAGTCACACAGAATGGTGGTTTGTCCATTAAGCAGTTCTGGCTCAGGCTAACCCTGTCAATTATGCTACACTCAATCTGGTGGTCCAAGAGGCCAGCCATGAGAGCGGTCCAACCGGGCCTCCCTCAATCCACTCTCAGCTGCCAGCCATAGATTTTAATTGGTTTCAAAGAGTGCTAGCTAAAGTGTATGGGGCGAAGCCCAATGGAGGTTTCTGATGAGAAAATGCAGAGGTCTTGCCTGTTCACGGTTGAGAGGGTTCTGCTGAAGCCCTGCCGCACTCTCCCATCCCCAACATTTGTTCACTTATGGCCCAGTATGTCAGAAGCTGAGGAAGAATTTTCAGCACACAGGGCTGTGCAGTAGCCATTCAAAATTTAAATGTCTTGAAAAATGTTCCCATTTACACCATGATGTGACAAGCTACTCTCTTTATAATGTAGTTGATAGCAGCTAAACTCCAGTCTAAGGAGCGTGAGTTGAGCTAGTTACAGATGCTACATTTCGGTACACTCATCTATCCAAGTGCATGCATTTCCTTTGGAAACAGAGTAGTCTCACAACCCGACCACGACTCCTAATCACAAGCCAGTGTAGATTTCACAAACAGAGACACAGAGATACACAAACTCTTCAGTTCCTCTGATTTAACGTTAAAAACCCAGCGTCGGTCTCCTGTATCATCTTACGATCATGAATATCCAAAGGAGGCCTGTTGTCAACCTTCCTTGGGAACAGAACTTACAACCACAGCAAGTGGAGTAAAAAAGGATTTTAGAAAAACCTCCAGAAATTAGAACTCCTGTGGGATGTTCTTCTCATTCAAGTATGCAACCCTCCTATGAATCTGTGACCAGCAATGGAGCTTTCCCGACCGTGGAGTGTAATGGCACGGCTTTTGTAAGTGCAACCTTCTTGCCCTCTTAAAGGGAGGTGTCAAGGTGCTTGCTCCTTCTCTGCCCTGTCTATGGTCTGAAGGACGGTGCTGGGTCCATTGGTGCGCTGCCATTCGGACGAGTTGATGGATGTACGCTTGAGGAGCCGGTTGATGATGTCGGAGCAAGTCTTCCGGTACTGGTTCCGGAGCAGGGAGTAGATGAAGGGGTCACATGCTGCCTTGCTGTAGGTCAAACACTTGCACAGCACTCCCCACTGATGGCTGATATGAACCGAGGGCCATAGCTCGAGTATCCTGTCGTGGAAAAAGAGAAAGTTGAGTTCTTGGCAATTACTTACATTTACGTTTACAACATTTGGCAGACGCTTTTATTCAGAGCAACTAACATGGGTGCTTTGTAGTCTACAAAGAAAACATGTCTCTCACATAAGTAAGCTTAGATTTACATTATGAGCTGCAAGCTAAACCAGAGTTGCCCTATCAGATCATACAGAGAAGACAGTTGTTATTAGAAGTTTGTGTTAGTAAAGTTTTTGACATGAAAATGTAGTTGTTCTCCTCATTGCTTAAGGAAGAGTCTTGCTCAGTCTCTGCTTGAAGACAGTGAGTGTCTCAGCAACTTTGTCAGTTGGTTGAAGTAGCATTTCCAAGAGTGATGATCAGGCCACTTGGGGATGCATCACCTAGGATGTACAGGAGCTCCATTTTGCAAGGGTTTAGCTTCAGGTGCTTTCATCCAGGAGGAAATGTCACTCAGACATATAGAGATCTGGGCTGTGATCTGATTGTTATTGTGAGGAAAAGAGAGGAGATCATATTGGAGAAATGCAGTCATTACAGCCCCAGAGACATAGAAAGTATGCCAAGGAAATAATTCTGAGTTTTATCAGCTTTGGGAGATAATGCTGACAGAAGAAGAGGGAGTCGGATAAAAGATTTATTGAGGGTGGGTGTGGCCCAATGGTAGGATACCTGCCTCTGGGCCAAGAGGTCATAGGTTCGAATCCTACCTTCAGCACCACCACTGCGTCCCTGAGCAAGACCCTTAACCCCAAGTTGCTCCAGGGAGAGACTGCCCCCTGTAGGTAGGGAATGGAAGTCGCTTTGGATGAAAGCGTCTGATAAATGCCCTAAATGTAAATGTATTACATGAATGGGGGAGATGTTGTCAGGGGGGTGATTCGGTGGCAATGCTTGATAAAAATCCTGAATCCACGAAATCTGCTGAATCTGCGAATGCTGATCCACATAAAACTGAGGGTTCACTGTATATTCATGTCCATGCTGAGTGTAGGTGCTAATATTTACTGAACAAACTCCCGCACCTAAGCAACACAGACATGCTGAATCTGGTCAGCTGCTCAAAACTAAAGTGCCACTGAGGAGTTAAATGTCAGCTATGGATTCAGCTATTGTCTTCCTCCTCACTTTCTTCTGCTGTTCTCCTCCTCTCCAAATCCCACTTATTAAAATGTACCCCTCGTGCTGAGGGATTTCCACCATCTCTCCGCCAATTTCAACTTGTCGGAATTCCTTTTACTCTGAGAAGCAAAAAGTCAGAACCCGTAGGAGGGAACAATGCATCCGAGAGCTCTGAGGGTCTGTAACAATCCAATTAATTTTCTAACACTATTGTTGTGCGTGTCTGACTCGTCTTGGTGAGAGGAATTTGGCTGCCGGCAAGCAGCCAATTAAAAGCCCCATTATGTTTCCCTGGTCCTCGTGACCCGACGCACCCGAGTTTTTCATTCTTATCTGGCGGATTTCAGAAAACGTTCCTTTCGTTCTGTCTTTGGGGACAACGAGTGTCGAGCATTTCTGAATTCTAATTATCTATACAGTATAATGAAGACAATCTTACACTGCGGAGGGAGCATCCATTACTAATGGCAGTCATATAGCGCTAATGAAGCACTTCTGTGTATCGTTTGCTGACTCTATAAAACTTGCTAATGCCCCTTAAAAAGGCAATCAACAGAAGTTTGTGTCTTATTCATGACTGATGTTCTATCATTAATGTAGAAACTCCATTATCACCCCTATAGACAATATAGAATTCAGATCTCAGACCTTCTGCCCAATTCCCAATTTTTACTCTGATACAGTATCTTTAGCTTGATGCCTCATGTTGGTATATATAAGTGATCTGAAGGTCTATGGTTCTGCACCAGCAGCAGATCCTTGAAATCCTGTGAGCTGTGAGGTGAGGCCTCTATGGATCAGACTAGCTTGACCAGAATGCCCCCGCCCCCCCAGATGCTTGATTGATATCGGTGGAACCTGGAGGCACCTAGAAATCAAATGGTTCTTGAACAGTGTTTGCAGGGTGGGGTGGGGTCATCCTGATAAAAGATAAACTGCCATTAGGAACAGCATCTCCGTGAAGGACTGAACTTGGTCTGCAGTATTTAGGAGTCAAAGTAATGTCCACATGAATGCAGAATCCAAGGTTTCCCAGCAGATCATCACCCAGAGCATCACACTGCCTCATCCGCCTTGACTTCTTACTATAGTGCATGCTGGTGCCATCTCTTCCCCAGGTAAGTGACACACACAGCCCAGACTGTCCATATGATGTTGAAGAAAATGTGAGTTATTAGGCAAGACCACATTCTTCTATCACTCCATGGTCCAGTTTTGATGTCACAGTGGGAGCTTTCACGGGTGGACAGGGGTCATTGTGGGTCCAACCATTCTATAGCTATGCAGCCCCATATGCAGCAAACTGTCATACACTGTGTGAACATTAACTTTTTCTGTGGTTTGTTCTACAGAAGGTCTTCTGTGGGGTCAAACCAGGCAGAGCTGGCCCTGATAGGTGCTGACAATCCACAAGACCTGCTGTTTTGGTTTGGTTCTTGTCAAAGTGTCTCAGATGCTTGCTCTCACCCATTTTTCTGACTCCCAACATCAATTCCAAGAAATGGATCATGAGTCACGGATTCAGTCACACTTCAAACTCCACAGTTCAGTAGAACTCCAGGAGACCTTTCCATCGAGCCCTCATTTGTATTTTTAGCCCGAGTAGATCTGGGGTTATTCCCCGAAAGCCGTTCACCTCGCCGCCGTGTCCCAATACTTTTGTTCCGCAACCGCCTGTGTTGCACATCTCTGCGGGGAATTTAAATTAAAAGAGGCGAATATGGGTTTACCTTTCCATTTTCTTTAAAGGTAATGCATTACACTGAGTTTAAAACGATATTAAAGTGTTCTGGGTGCAGATTTGGGGGCAGATTTAGGGCTTATACTATAAAAATAGACATTTTAGTCATTTTTTTAACAAAACACAACAGCATGGTTTTTCACTATATGCAGGAACTATATGCTTTTGGAACGTAACCCCCAGGAAAAGCAAGGGATTACTGACCAAAGTTACATCATTTTAAAGTTAAGATATTGTGGCGAGCTGGCAGGAAAGGACTGGCTCCCGTTAGCCTGTTTGAATGTAGGGACTGTTGGGCCGGAGCCCTGCTTTCGCGGGCAAAAGAGTGTTTGGGGAGGGGCTAAATGGGAATTTAGCTCAGTTGGGGTGCAGACAGCAAGAGAGCTGGATGTGTGGTGTTGCTGCTGCAGTTGTTTGCTGGAAGCTGTGTGGAAAAGGCTGTAAATAATTTGGCTAATAGAAGCTGGGAAGGTGGAGGAATTCCAGTGTGTCGACTCATCTTTCTCATGCTCGTCACAATATAATTTTTTGCAGTGTGATGGCTGATTTGCCCGATGTCTGTGGAATTCCAAGCGAAACTGGAAAGAACGCACTGATATCACACTTGGATCACATATGTGACCTTTTTGACTTGGAAAATCTGCACAAATGGATCCTTTCGTGTGACCTAAAATGACAGATATAGGTCACACAGATGCACAAATGTCAAGGTAGAAAGGCTATGTTTACACCTGGCATTTATATCTGATCATCATGGCAATCAGATCTCCATCCAAAGCAGACACTGTGCGTTTATTCTGCCCTTTACAAAGGCAGCTCCTACATACAGATACTGATTGTGTCCCTTTTCTTCTCCATTATTTACAGCTTTTAAAAAGTTCTGCAGCACAGCTGCCCTTGGCTTTTACAGTCAATTCTTCATTTTACTGTTTTTAATTTCAGTGCCTACCCACTGGTCTCCCCCATCACACAATGCTACAGACCGAGCAGGTGAAGGCTAGCATGTCCTTCCTCCTACAACTGCTGCTTACAGAATAGCACTATGCAAAAGTCTCGAGCCTTCCCCTCATTTCAGTATACTTCACTTTGAATCACTTTGTTAATGCAAAAATACAGTTTTTTTTTCTGTCAATCTGTTTCAGTTTTATCACACTGAGGAGATTAAAGGACAGAAATGTCAACAAATGTGTTACAGACAGGCTGCAAAGTGTCTAAAGATACAAGGAGTCTAGATAAAGGAGCTCCGCCCACTCAGCATTCAGCACCACCAG
>JBBPDH010211526.1:0-27335 GCA_037974565.1 Clupeocharax schoutedeni
TTTTTTTTGGTCTCGGTCTCGGTCTTGGTCTCGTCTCGACTTTGTCTTGGTCTTGACTCGGTCTGTCTTGGTCTTAGTCTTGGTCTTGTCTTGGTCTTGATACCCTCTTGTCTTGGTAGTGTCTTGGTCTTGGTCTAGGCGGTCTTGACTACAAGTCTACTCGATAGTAACGAAGTATTTTATCTTTAATATAATAAATATATATAATCATCTTTTTTTTGGAAACTTATAACTTTCACTTTGAAAAGACAAATTTGAATGACAAAACTGTGGGTTCCCATTACTCTTTCAAAACTTTCAGTTCTGAAAGTGGGTGTTATTGTCTCATTTTTCTAAAATTAGCAGATTTATTAGCAGATGACAGCCTATCAGAAATCACAAATGTAGTCTGTACGCTGAAACACTGCAACGCCAGATAGCCAGCAGTTAAATCATGCAACTTTAAGAATCAGCTTCTGCTTAAGATAAACAAGATTGACTAATCTGACCATACTGAGATTTATCTGTACTGTTATAGTTAGAGAGCTGGAGAGTATTGTCACGAGCGTCAGAGTCAGCAGACACGGAGACAGGAGATTATTTTTCAACTGTAGTAACACAGGCGCGCACAGCACCTCTACCCAGCTCAGCAGAACACACTAACACACACACACACACAGTGCCAAGCTCCCCTCTACCACCATGCAGACCCCCCACACAGTCCACGTGGACCTCCTGCTTGCCACACAGCCCCCCGATAAATCGTGAGCCATCCTCGGCCACTAATAACCCTACCTCAAAGTTTTTTAGGTGAGCGGGAGGTCGGCACTGTCTCTGGGTCCTTCTTGAGGTCTCAGGAGACCCCGGGGCATTCAGACTGTCCGCGCCCCCGGAGCCCTCCCCACAGTCCTGTTCCGCACAGTCCTGTTCCCCACAGTCCTTGGAGTGGTAAGGCGTGAGACGGTCGCGGTGGATGACCACCGCCTTTCTGCCCAGCCGCACACGGTATACCACCTCACCCACACGTTGCACAACCAGTCCCGGCCCGCGCCAGTGCGAGTCCAATTTGGGACTCCGGCCCTTTTTCTGGGAGGGGCAGTAAACCCAGGCGCGCTCCTCAGCCTGGAAGTCCCAGCCACGGCTTCTCAAGTCATAGGCGCGCTTTTGTTTGACGGTGGCCCCCCCTTGGTGTTCTCGCGCCAGAGTGTGGACCACCCGGAGCCGCTCTCGCAACCACTGAGCGTAGTCCAGCCCAACAAGTTCAGGTTCTGGGGGGGGCCCAAACGCCAGGTCCACTGGAGTCCGCAGCTCCCGGCCGAACATGAGCGATGCTGGGGTGCACTGGGTGCTGTCCTGCACGGCTGTCCTGTATGCCCACAGCACCAGTTGTAAATGGCGGTCCCAGTTGTGCTGGTGATCGGCGACCAGGATCTCCAGCTGGGTGGCCAAGTTGTGATTGAATCTCTTGACCAATCTGTCGCTCTGTGGATGCAATGGGTTCATCCTTGTTTTTTGGAACCCCAACCTCGCTCACACCTCAGCCATCAGCTGTCCCTCGAAGTTGTGACCCTGGTCACTGTGGAGCTCCTCCGGCGCCCCAGACCAGCAGAAGAACTCTTCTACTAACCTTGCTGCGACTGTTTCCGCGTTCTGGTCAGCAATCACGTACGCCTCGGGCCACTTCGTGAAATAGTCCATGGCCACGAGCACGTACCGATTGCCGGCCTCTGAGTGGGGAAACGGTCCTAGTACATCTTCTCCTTCTCTTTCCATGGGTGCCCCCACCACGTATGTCTGCATAGGCGGGCGCGATTGCCCCCCGGACCCTTTTTTCGCGGTGCACGCATCGCAGTGGTGAACGTGGAACTCCACTTTGTGCCGGCACCACGGCCAGTAGAATTTCGCTCTCAGCCGCGCCAATGTTTTACTGACGCCGAAACGGCCCACCCCTGTGGCGCTGTGGACTGCCCGCATGACCTCCTGCCACAGCCCACGGGGCACCAGCAGCTGCCACCACACACGCCGGCCATCCAGGTGCTGCCACCCCCTATAGCAGAGCCCCATTTTAAGGGCTAAACTCTCCCACTGGGACCAGTAACTTTTTAACTCTGTCTCAGTGGCTGTGATTTCCTCCCACGCCGGCCGCCGCCCCTCGGCGAGCCACCCCCGGACCCGCCCAATTGCGCGCCGCAAGCTGTCTTCCTCGATGCTGCAGTCCAACTGGACTGTCTCCACCACTCGCGACTCGCAGCTCAGCTCCTTTTCCTCTGCCCGTGCACAGTGTCCTATTTCGCATGGCCGGCACAAGAGCGCGTCTGCATTTCAGTGCTGCCGCCCCGGCTGGTGCTGTGCATCAAACTAATACTCCAGCAGCACCTCTATCCAATGCACCAACTGACCCTCTGGGTTCCTAAAACTCAACAGCCATGTAAGCGACGCATGGTCCGTTCTAAGCACGAACGGTTGGCCGCCTAAGTACGGCCTGAAATGGCGCAGACTTTTAACGACAGCGAGCAGTTCCCTTCACGTCACGCAGTAATTGTGCTCCAGTTTGCTCAGAGCACAGCTATAATAAACCACTATGCGCTGTCCCTTCTCTGTAATTAGGGACAGAACCACGCCCACGCCTCGCTCGTATCTGTGTTTACTACAAACTGTTTGGTGAGGTCCGGGCTCGTCAGCACCGGCGCCTCCACCAGCGCTTGCGAAACACTTCGTCACATTCCCTTGTCCCATTAAGTGCCTTTCCCTTTTTTGTCAGCCGATGTAGAGGTCTCCGTCGCTGCAGACACCCGGACAAACCACCTATAATACGAGGCAAGCCCCAAAAATCTCCTTACCTCTTTCACGCTGCGTGGTGTGGGCCAGTCACGCACTGCCGCTTCTTTTCCCGGGTCCGTCGCTACCCCTTCGCCGCTAACCACATGCCCCAAGAAGGCCACTTGCTGGCAGAAAAATGCACACTTCTTGGGGTTTAGTTTTAGTCCCGCCACTTGAATCACCCCCAGCACCTCTCGCAGGTTTTTAACCGCCTCTGCGAACGTCTTTGCATGGACCAACAGGTCATCAAGGTAAACCACGCATTTACTCCGTGGTATTCGCCCTAACACGCGTTCCATTAGTCGTTTGAAGGTGGCCGGGCTGTTACACAACCCAACGGCATGTCTCTAAACTGCCATAAACCATGCCCAATTGTAAGGTCTAGCGACGTGAACCACCTCGACCCTGCTACTGTGTCTAACGTGTCGTCAATTCCCGGCAAAGGGTGAGAGTCCTTGGTGGTTACCTGGTTCAGGTGCCGGTAGACCACACAGAATCTCCAGTTGTTATCTTTTTTCCTCACCAGCACGGCTGGGGCCGCCCATGGGCTGTCAGAAGGCTCAATCACCCCGGCCGCCGCCATCTCTCAAACCTTTTCCTCAGGCCCCTGCTGCTTGTCCAGCGAGAGCCGGTGTGGTTGCAGGCAGATTGGTGCGGCGTCACCCGTCTCTATGCAATGTTACTTGCTCTGCGGCTTCCTCCGGCTTGGCATCGCCCACTGCGACTCTCCGGGGGGATGCCCCTCTTAATGGGTTGCTCAGTATGATTTCCGCGCGCTCTGTTTCTTGGTGGTGGGTCCGTGGAGGCGCACATGTTGGCACTGCATGCATCTTGCAGGAATGCATGCAGTGCCAGTTTCTCTTGGGCTGCAGCTGGGAAGCTTGGATAGGCTTGGCATGCGTAGCTCTGGAAGTCTCTCACGTCTCGCCAGTCTGCCGCCGCCTCTTCTCAACCTGGACTCGAGCCTTCTCTTCCCTGGCTGGCTCGCCGAACCGCTGCTTCGGGGCTGTCACCAGCTGCTCGAGGTCCCCACACTCTTCCATGGGTTTATTGACCAGGACTTTGAGAGCCTTCCCTTCTATAGCCATCGCCAATTGTACGGCTGCTTCTGCAGACTGCCAGCCATTGTGCTTGGCCGCCAGCTGCACCTGTGCTAGGTAAGGCTCCAGAGGCTTTTTTCCGCTGAACCTAGGCAGCTTGACCCCTTTTGAGGACTCTTTGTCGATCCCCTTGCTCTGCTGAGTCTCACGCTGGGGTGGGGAAGTGGTCCGCTCCTCGTTGCTTGACACTCGCGCCGTCGGGGCGCGCCTTGCGGCTCCGTCGAGCCTCCTCTCCATCTCCTCCTCTGTCTCCTGCTCCATCCAGGTGTCGACTTGCTCTTGAAGCACTTGTATCCCACTTCTGACACCAATGTGACGAGTGTCAGAGTCAGCCGACACGGAGACAGGAGATTCCATTTTCTGGTTGCTTTATTTTTCAACTGTAGTAACACAGGCGCGCACAGCACCTATCCCCAGCTCAGCAGAACACACTAACACACACACACACACACACAGTGCTAAGCACCGCCCCTCTCCTTATATACACCCTAGAAAAACCCGCCAGTTGCTGCTCATCGCCCCCCAATTAAACCCAAGCTCCCCTCTACCCCCATGCAGACCCCCCACACAGTCCACGTGGACCTCACGCTCACCACAGTATTAAAAAGGTTGGTTTTGATGTGGAAGTCAGCCGTGTTGCATATTTGTCTGCTTAAAGTGGTATTGCTGTTTTATAGCCACTGTAAGGGACCTGTGATGTAAAGTTGGTTGGATGTGTTGATTTTTTCCATTCCAGTTGCTTTTACAGCAGTTCAGTTGTCAACTTCATTAAAAAATATAGTACATATACATACCTTTTGTGTACGTGTGTAATGTACAATTAATAAAAGAGCCTTGTTTTCTTTATCAATTTGGGTTGTGTTTCATTCTGTAACATTCTACCTTATTCCTTATGCTACATCTTCTACAAGCAAGTTAGATGAATTGGGTATTGTATGTGTGGTGGTAATAAATCAACAATGAAGTGAAATGTGTATTTTTAATACTTACGTATTTTTGGAAGCATTTTTTTTTACTTATGTGAAATTTGATTGTATGACATTCCCTTGTATTGTAATATATAAGTCACTTAAGTAATGAAGTCTAGTTTTTTGTCCGCCTCTGGACCCAAAGTGATGACACTAAAGTGGTGATGGTGGCCTAGTCGGTAGAATACTACCCTGGTGTCATGGGTCCAACACTGGGTTCCTGAGCAAGTTGCCCCAGGGAGACTGTCCCCTGTAGTTAGGGAATGGACTAAAGTGTCTGCTAAATGCTGTAAATGTAAGTGAAGCATTAGAAGATTCCATTTGCCCATGCAGTTAAGTCCCGAACACACTGATAAGCAATTAAAATGTGTTTAATGAACTAGAGTAACCAGTTTTTCTTTGACTTTTGGAAATTAACCAGCACTTGCAGTAAAATCATTTGTCTTTCCTAAAAGAGTCCGCAGAACATTATGCATTTTATTAGATAATCTCTATAACAAAGTATTCACCTGCACAGGCCTACCTCTAAAACATCTCTCATTACTTTAGTATAACTTTAGGCCCTACATGTAAAACATCTTCAGATTTTAAATTATTTTCATCATGCATCAGCAAATAACATTATCCAGTAATATGCCAACACCCTCAGCTATCATTGAGAAAATGCTTACCTGAAGATGTTGTTGAATGGCCTGATGGATTGCAAAAGCACTCGTTTATATATTTTCAGCCCAAGGGTGGTGAGAACACTTGAAAGATTGGGTGAGGAAACTTCAAACTTTATTGGTGCTGAGACACAGTTTTTAATACAGTGACATAGTTACAGTAAAAGTTTTTTTTTTTTAACTATGTCTGTGAAACTGATTGGAGGGTTCAGAAATTAATGCCAATTTATAAAACAAAACTACAACAATGAGAGGGTAACCCAGTGGTGTCACTGCTCTGTACATAGCTTCCCTGGGGATTCCCAACTATCAGTAAGATTCAGTGCTTTCCCACTGGTCAGTCAACAGCATTGAAAAATAATAGCTTAAGGTGTCAGTTACTACCTTTAAAATGACTGTCCCATAGTTCTCTCAAAAGAAAGCTTCAGGCATCAAGCCTAATGTAATATAGCCTTCTAATACAGAGGGAACTCAAGTGGACACTATTAACTTGAAAAGACTTTTAGAAGTGTTTGCTACAATATTCTGATGCTATTATACTGGTGTGTTTAATGTTGTTGTAAGTATTTCTGATTGTAATGATCAATGATGCACCCGATTTCAATAGTATGTGTTGTCCAGCTGTGTTGTTTTCACTGTGTTCACCTAAAGGACCTGATTTATAACTCACTTGAGTTTTAAATTAGGCTGAACAGTCTCCACAAGGGACAAGTTTTAGCACTCAAAATGTTTTTTCTGCATCATTAGAATGGAGGAACTCACATAAATAACAATTATGGATGCAGTTTAGGTCGTGTTACTAGGAATATTTAATTCACCAGCTTGGTATGGATGAGCAGAAAAAGTGTCAGGGGTTCTATAGAGGAGAGGAACGTCACAGGTGTTGTCATGACAGCAAAGGGCTTTGGCATTATCGCCAATGTAACACTATCAATAATACTGATGGGAAAAGTCGTGTATTTTCATTTTGGACAGCTGGTTTTTTCAGCTTGTAAATTTTCCCCACACTTGTGTATGTTCTTGTATGTTCTTGAATTCTGACCTATTCTACACTTGACAGGCTCTATTATACCCCTTAATAGAAGGAGGAAGCACTAAGACTTGTCTTAGTCTCTATGTCTTGCTTTGATTTATTTACAAACTTATCGGATTTGGTTTGTTCTGGCTGTTCTTTATTCAGTTCTACAGGGTCAGTTGTGCTTATAGTCCCACATGTCCTCTCAGGTCCTCTCTCCATTCTTCTCTGGCCAAACTTCAGGCATGGTTTGCATCCATCCAGAGCTCGAGACCAGTTTCAAATTTCCACCACAAATGATACAGAGAGAGAGAGAGAGAGAGAGAGAGAGAGAGAGAGAGTAGGAGAAAGAGAAAGAAAGAAAGAAATAAAGAGTAGGAGAGAGAGAAAGAGAGAGTGAGAGAGAAAGAGAGAGAGAGTGAGAGAGAAAGAGAGAGAGAGTGAGAGAGAGTGAGAGAAAGAGAGAGAGAGAAATGCTTGTGTGTTAGTCGACTTTCTCCACTAGACATTCTTCTGGGGCTTTTTTGGCTCAGCATTAGCTTGCTTTTTCCAGCCTTTATTTAACTCTTACTGTGTGTGTGTGTGTGTGTGTGTGTGTTTAAAGACAGTATTCTGTTCTTCATCGCCATTCCTGCAGTGGCTATTAAGCTCTCTATTTCAAAATACAGAATAAAAAACTGTTTCAGAAGAGACGATTGAAGGAGTCCAATTTAAATGCTCTCACGTGTTGAACTGAGAATACAACACATATGTGTTCTTATAAAGATTTATAATAGCTTTCTATGAACAAAATAATTTCTGAGTAAAACCATTGCGAAATATATTTCTCTTTCTTCATCCAGCTACTTACGCCTCAACTGGGGGAATGTACTTGATTCTTCTTTGTAAATATGTGTTTGTTTATAATGCCATATCCACTTGCCCTTTCTCTTGCCAGATCTCTCTGCTTGAGTCCTGTTTCCTACTTTTATTTAATGTAACACCAAAGCTACCATTGGGAATCAAGGGTAAGTGTGATTAAGAATTGCATTTGTCATCCACATGAACCATCAAACTGACTCTAACCCACTAGTAAGCTAGTTATCCTAGCAATTAACCCAGGAGTTCTGTATGACCTGTGATTTAAAGCTTGCCCAACCTTTCACATGCTGCAAAGTCCTCCCTTCGTATTTATCAAACTAGAGCTGTGATTCAAGATAAGATAAGATATGCCATTACTAGTCCCACAAGTGGGGAAGTTTCGTTATTACGGCAGAAAGTGGACAGTACAAAAGTAAGAGCAAAAAAAAAAAAAAGATTGCGGGACAAAAGTATTAGCACACCGCGGCAAGGTGAATGGTTTTCAGAGAATAAAATGTGATCTACTCGAGCTAAAAATACAAAACAGGGTTCGTTGGAAGGTTTCCTGAAGATCTACCAAACTTTGGAGTTTGAAATGTCTGAGTGCTTTCCCCACCGAGATATGCAACGCAGAAGGTCATGGGACAAAAGTATTGGGACACAGAGGCGAGGTAAATGGGAACCATTGTGTGAAAACATCTAGAAAAAATATATTTACTGCTACAAAAAAGCAAAAAAGGCTATATTTGCAGTTTCTGTGTTATCCTGGGGAGTTCAGTTCTCAAAAAAATCTGCGTGTAACTGAAACCACGTTCCATGTAAAACTGGGAGATTACTGTATAACTGGGAGATTACTGTATACATTTACTTATGTAAGTATATGTGTGTCTGTACACACAATGCCAGAAAGTATTGACAAAAAAAGTAAGCATCAGTAAAAGAAAAAAACAGTAATGAAAAAGACAAACTGTGTATTGCTCACAGTAATATCTCACCCCTAAAATTTCACATTATACCAGAAAACTACAAAGACTGCACAGTCAAGATTCACAATGCAGGATTCTTTACTTGTCGCATGCATAGTTATACAAGTACAACACACTGTGAAATGCATCCTGAACTGCTGCTTTTATGACTGTACAAACATAAAACAAGTACAAATTTAAACAGTGAGCAGTGAGCACAAACAGCCAATGAGCTGCTCAGTTCACCAGCAAATCAGCACACCAACCAATCAGAAAGCCAACTAATCATCGTGGCATTGACACAGAATTGCAGAAGTTTTTAGTTCTTTTGATATGAGAGGAAGTGTAGCACAAGGTCAGGCTCCTCATTAACTGAATCTGGTTTAATATTCACAAAATAACTTTGCCCAACCACAATTCAGCAGCCGCACTTATTGAAAGTGTTCCATTAAATCCATTCACCAAGTAAAGCAGTTGGGCAGTCAGGGACACAGCACCCGGGTAACAGTGTGTAGGGATGGTACCTTGCAAGATGGCACCTCAGAGGTGCTTAGCAGTTTTGGGATTTGAACCCATGACTTCCTGATCGCAGGGTGAATGCCCTAACAACTAGGCTACCAGCTGCCCGTTATATTGAAATCTGATGGAGGTCCAAAAGGAAATCAGAAGCAGGTAAACACGTACTGAACAGTAAGTGTCGCTTTACTTTTACCAGCCCACCATTTTCCAAAGAACTGTGCCCAGTTACAGCACCCTGACACACCTGATTCCACTCACCCAATCCAATGTACCTGATTCAGTTTAGCAGGTCATTATGAGGTCCACCATGAGCTGAGTTCAATAACAGCGGGGAAAACACAACCATGTGTAGCGCAAGGGCTCCAAGGACAAGGAGCAAGAACTACAATGAGAATCTCTGTAATTTATTATCATTCATTACTAAAGGCCTTATATAACCAGGTCCAGAATGTATGGTTTCCCAGTGATACATGAGACCTTAGGCTGTGTTGATTTTAGATCTGTCAGCAAAAAAATATAGCACAGTTCTAGATATCTTCCAGTTATAATAGGGAACTGTTTACGAGGTATAATATGTAACATCCTAACACTGAAACTAAGGTGTGTCCCTTAGCAAAAAAAGCTACAACCTATCACTGACTTCAAATAGAGCGGTTTATTATGATTAGGTGCGCTTCTGAACAGTCTATACTCTAAAAAAAAATGTGCTAAACTATCATTGGGGCAGTACGACCTTTAGTTCAGGAATATGGTGGTACCATAATTCAATGTAACTGTATTTTAATTTGATTATTTTATTTTAAAATATTAGCAATACATTTTTGGGCCTCAGCTATGAGACTCTCATGGCCAGCTGAGAGACACTTCCTGGGCTGGCTGCCTGAGTGAGCGTTCCTGAGCCGGCTCCCTGAGAGATGTTTCATGGTCTGACTGCCTAAGAGATGCTACAGTGAAGCTATGGAGCTTCCTTGCCCCTGCCTTTCTTTGAGACAAAAACTATAAAAAATTAAAGGATCTGGTGAAAAAAAACTAATTTTCCTGATTGTCAGCTCTTACTATTATTTTGACAAAACCAAGGATAACATATTGATTGAAATCAGTGCTAAATAAATTGTTAATATTTCCAACAAAAGATTTTAAGAGTAAAAGTGAAGCATGAAAAATATCTGATGCTTTGGACAGGCCATATAGGTAATTGCATAAATATCATGTACATTTCTCAGCAGAGGCTATCTGCACATTTTCATCTCCTCAAAAAAGATGCCGTTGTTCCTGTGAGAGGAAATTCTGCATGTGTGATCGTACAGCTGGTCTGGGCTGGGGCTGGCAGCAAGGGGAAGAAAGTGCCCTTTGTGTGCTGGATGATTGAAAATGTTCATCCTTCCTTGGTTAAATGCTAAAAGTGAAAAAACTAGCCTCGTAAGAGTTGCCATTTAAGTCTTGCACACATCACAGAGCTTGGCACAACCATGGGCAGGAAGCAGAGAGGGGAACAGATGGAGAAAACAATAGAAACCACGGAATCTATGAGAGGATCTGGCTGGCAAACACCACAAACCTTATAGCTGCAGAAATTAATGCCAGTCATGAAAGCCACACTTAATACTCTGAATGTTTTTGGAACAGCATGTTGTAGTTACAGCCTGAATTAAATCCCCTCTGTACATATAATAAATGAGGTTCTTCCATTACATGTAATGAATGGGCAAAATAAATACAACCTTGAGCCTGGAAGGAATAGGCAACAAAAATGTGGACACATTCCAGGCACAGATTCCAGTCATTTTGTCGGTTTTATCAGGGAGTCATACCAAGACTTTCATGTCAGTATATTGTTCATAAATACCTACAGAAACTAGCCCCAAAAGTTGCCTTCTGCTCACCCTCACTACTCACCCCACTACTCACTACGTACCCCACTACTAATGATTTATAATTGACTGCTGTCTCACTGGTAATGTTGATGAATGGTGGTTAATAAAACAATGTTCTCATTTTCAATAATTTAGTTCAGCATGGAAGACACAAAAGAACTCACTTAAAGGTCTATTGTTTTAGCAAGTGTAATCAATGTGTTATAAATAGCCGTTCTGCTAGTGGTAACATGGACAATATCATTAGCTTATTTCACCGGAGTTCAAAAATGTAACAAAACAAACTTGCGTGGCCATAAATCAATTGTTTTATTGGTGTGTTATCGCCATAACTTTGCAAACAGCTAGTAATTTTGGCACATTTGGCAGGGTCTGCCCCTTTATGCTTTCTCTCCCAATCTCATCCGCTGGCACAGAGCCAAAAGGGGGCCGTGTTAAAGATACGATTGGACCAGCCCCATGTCAGTAAAGGACCAGCCCCATGTCAGTAAAGAATAGAACCAATGGGCTGCAGATGAGTGTTTCATCTGCAAATTAATTTTGCAAATGAATTCAATAGGCACAGAGACCAAAGTGAAAGGGGATGGTGTTTAAAAAGTTGATTGGGCCAGTCCAATGTCTACTGGGCTGTCAATCTATGAGTCGTATGGGCCGATTGTACCAAAAAATAAATGAATAAATTAAAAAACTGTCAGCCCAAATAGAACATTCACCTACCGGAAAATGCCTGATGCACCAGATGGTCAGTCTGACCCTGTTTCCATTGGAATACTACAGAAGCACACATCTGACACTAAATGTTCTTGTTCCTCTGCAGGTCAGATTTGAAATATCTGTTGTAAATGCTTTTGATGAACATATTAGTTCTTTATCATCACCAAACTATCAATTTATTTAAAATTAACTACAAAATGGTCTGGCTTACACTTGTGTTTTAAAAGTCTCCCCATTTCCCAAGGTTATGTATCCAGGCATGTTCTTGAGTTTCAGGGCAGGTAGGGGGTCTCTGTGTTTGTAGAACTGAGGGTCTTCCTGCTGGGAAAATAACCATCTTGCCCCAGGCCTTACTGCACTAAGCAAACAACAGAAAGCACTGCAGACATTATGCTTTTAGACTCAACCCCTGAGCTCCAGCTTAAACCAGAGTAAGAGTGTGGCCAACGCTTACAAATATGAGTTAAACACATGATTGAGATAAATGAGGAAGTCAGCATGGTCAGCCTAGGATTACAGCCTTTTACTTTTTAGAGTCTGTATTCCAGACACAGTTTAGAGTGATAGTTTGGTGAAAAATCAGATTTGCACAATTTCCCATTAACTCCACTAATGCTTGTCATGCTAGCAAAACTGGTGCTGATTTAAAGTATCTTACATTGCATGAGTATGAATAGTAGAGAAGCGGGAGTTTGTCCATGTCCATGCATTTTTATAGATACAGAAGCAAGTCTAAGTCTGAGATTATGTAACAACTGTCACGGAAGACGGGGTTAACCCGCTTCCGTGTTTTACCTCTTGGAAGACAACAGGCACGAGGCAGGCAGGCATCCATAATAGTGCTCTCTTTATTAAAGCAAAACATGAAACGAAACAAAACCTGGCTCAAGGGCCGCTACAGACATGAATATAAATGAGGAGTGTGAGGCGATGGACTGATAACTAAGGTCCACACGAACTGAACCTAAATACACACAGGACACAGAAAGAAAACCAATCACCAAACATAATCACTTAGAATAACCACAAGACAGGTGAAACCGTGAAAAACAAGAAACAAAACATGCCCAAAATACCAAAATAAAAGCCCTGAAACAAAACCAGAACAGTGGCCCCTACCGGCCACTGGCCGAACCGTGACAGTATCCCCCCCTCAAAGCCGCAACACCGGGGCGGCAAGGCCCAAAAACAAGGAAAACAGAAATACAAGAGGGAGGGAGGGCGGGGGATGGTGGCGGCAAGGACAACGTCCCCGCTCACCCCTCACGTCGTTCCCCCACAGTCCGGGGCTGGGCTGGCTTCCCTCCAGTCCGGAAAACACGGGTGCGAACCCCTGGACGCCGTCCTGGTCCAGTGGTCCGGGTCCCTCACTGAGGAACCCTTCAGTGGTGGCCATACCATCACCAGGGAGGCCTTCGGCTGGCAGGGTGCTCCTAGTCCCTAAATCCGGGCTTTGTCTCCCCGGCCCTTTTGAGCATCCTGCCGCGAGCTTCCCCACAGGCTCACTGCTGCAGTCCTGCCTGTAGGCCCCTCCGTGCCACAGTTCCGTGCAGCTCGTAGGGGCTTCTGCACCAACGGGAGACTCACCTAAGCCTGGTAGGGGAATGAGCAGCTCCACTAACTGGACCTTGCCTTCTTCCAAAGGGCCTAAGAGGTCCTGCTGTCCCCTACTGTCCGATGTCTCTCGTGCTATGTTAGCTGGGGGGTTTCGCCATGGTGCTGGCTTGGGTGGCTGCTCCGGGAAGGACAACCGGTTCTGACTGGGTCTGGGAGGAGGATGACAAAGTCGGGGTGCAGGTCCGGGATGCAGTCTGCACCCTTGCTCTGCATCGGCTCTTCTGTCGCTCTCTACGCTGGTCACCCTCTCTGCCCCGCGTCGGCCACGTTCTCTGGCTGCCCCACATCAGTCGTGCTCTTTGGCTGCCCCGCATTGGTCGTGCTCTCTGGATTTTGGAGCTCCTGTTTCTTACGGGGGCCTTCCTTTTCCCCACGAGAGCTCCACCTTTTAGCCCCGCCCTCATGGAAAACACGCTGAAAACACCGTGGGTGAGCCTCGGGAGGCGAGTCGGGGACGAGCCGGAGTGGTGGAATGTCGGAGGAAGCCCCAAACTTCTCGGGCAGTTGAGGACCGGGTGGACGACGGACCCTACGTGAACCACCACGTCTCCGTCTACGCCGAACCGTGGATCTCCCTTGTCGCTTGTAGGCAAGCCTGCGCAAGGGATGTGGGGATCCACAAAGTGCTCCAGACCAGGATTAGGGATCTGTCGATCCACCAGTACCACAGGGAGCACTGGTCCTCATCATTGTCGTCCGACTCTGCCCGACGCTCCGTCGGCTCCTCCACGAGCTGGGTCTCGCTTACCTCACTCCAGCTTTCTCCACTCAACATGACTGCAGACCCAACCCCTAGGACTAGGTTCTTTTTGGGTGGAGCTCCAGCCTGCGGGCTCGTAGCTCCCGATGTGCTTCTTTTGTTGGATTGGTCCATCAGTCACGGAAGATTTATCTCCTGGAAGGCAACAGCCATGAGGCAGGCAGGCATCCATAATAGTGCTCTCTTTATTAAAGCAAAACATGAAACGAAACAAAACCTGGCTCAAGGCCTGCTACAGACATGAATATAAATGAGGCGTGTGAGGCGATGGACTGATGCCCACGGTCCACAGAAACTGAACAAAATACACACAGACACAGACAGAAAACCAATCACCAAACACAATCAGTTAAACAGAACACAAGACATCTGGAACTGAGAAACATGACAAAAATGGACTAAATATCAAAATAAAACCCCAAAACCCAAACACAAAACAGTGGCCCATACCGGCCACTGGCCGAGCCGTGACAACAACACAGAGGAGTTTTCCATCCTTCACTTAGGAACATTAGCCATGTAGCTTCAGCACTAAAACTAAAGAAGCAAACTTCAGACACAAATAATGTATTTTTTGATCATTCACATTTCAGGATGAGGAGAAAATTTTGTCTGTTTTATGAAAGAAAAGGGTTTTACTATAGGTGACTCTACACTTGACATGGACCTAATGTGCATCTAAAACACAGCTTGCATATTGCTGGTCACTAGGTTGGTACTTATATTTTACACCAGAGCACATATAGCCACAGCTTGTGCATTTACAGCCATTAATTTGATTCCTTGCATCAGTCTTAATTTGCAGTTTAATCAGCACCCTCTGCTGGGAAGAGAATTGTGATTATTGTCAATTTAGTCTTATTTCTTGGGCCTCTGCTTTATCTGATCTGCCAGTGGGAGGAATAGAGGAAATGAGCAATATGAAGGGGCCGCAGGGGAGCCACAGCGGATTAGTGTTTAGATGATATCTGTGTGCAAATATTGCTAAGAAAAAAAGTGATGTGGTGGTCTATTCAGACAGAGAGGTAATGGCAGTAATGAAAGTCATTTAAACTCATCATAATCAGGTGCTGTTTGAATGCACTGTTTTGTCCACAGGGACGGGAGGAGCTCTCTCGAAGTCTGGTGTATGAAAGAAAAGAGGCCTAAAGTCCCGGTTCTGCCGAAAATCTAATTTACCTCTAATTAAGTTGATCAGCCAAGGCATGTTTGGTGCGTAAAGTTTGCTTCTATATCTTTATCTCTATCAGGCAATCAAAGCTTAACCATGAGGTTAGCATTGTGCAAAATGTCTCAGACTTGTTCAGTAATGCTAAATATTTGTGTGTACATGGTTTCACACATTATGACATACTGATGCTTGATGAGCCTCTTTCGTAGGTACACCGCCAATGTATTTACATTCATGGTTCATTTTATCAGCCACAAAACACAATGTACTTAAAATATGCTTAACCCTGCCTCAATTTACCCTTGAAAATACACCAAACCCCTCAATTTTAATTAACTGGCTGTTAATTTGTGAAACCTAACCCTTAATTTTATCTTTTACCTGTACCTTAAAATTAGATTTAAGGCATGAGTGTGAAACTGCTTAATCTTAAATGTAAGTCATTAATGCAGGAGGGTTTGTTATTTAATGGGAAAATTGGAAAAAATAAGAGGAAAATTCAGTAAATTTACCCCTTAATCAGCCATAATCTGTGCACTTTTCCCCCTTAATTTTCCTGAAAGATTGCAGGTTAAAATATGAATAATGGATCCCTGGCACAGGAGAGATGGCATGCTAGTGTGTGTGTGTGTGTGTGTGTGTGTGTGTGTGTGTGTGTGTGTGTATGTGTGTGTGGGCTGCAGTTCATTTTTCATATAAAAAGATACTTCATAGAATATTATAGAATTGAACGAATTATGCAATTATACAAATAAAACTTGTGCATACACATTAGCATGCCGGAGCGATTCAACAACAAAACACCAAATGTTTCACATCTGAATATGTCAAGTCATTTCTCTCATACACTCTCATACACATTTGCAATATCAGCACAAGCTGTCCCTTAGAGTGCTTTGCACTGATGATGTGTTGCATTGATTGTCAGTATACCAGATATACCAGCTTATTGTCCTCTACAACTAGAATACTCCTAATCATGTAAGATAATGTTTGTTTTAGCTATTTGAGTTAATTGTGTTCATTTTTATAGACAGCAGTAAACCATGGTGTCAGAAACCACATGGGCAAGTCTGTTAGAGATTACTGAACAACTTGCACAACTTGTGTGATCATTTGGGCAAATCAGCTGCTTTTGAAAAAAGGATATTTCTGATATCTACAACTGAACTACAACTAATTTCGTGTACCAGAGGAGCCCATGAGGTTGTGCCAGATTTGTCTCAAGGCAGATGGAAACTGGTGAGCTGTGTGCCAGGAGAAGACCTGCCGCACTGAAGAGGGTGCTGACATCACACCAGATGACTCACACATCAGCTGACCATCACACCACTGGCCAGCAAGCTCTCCGTCTCTCTCTCTCTCTGTCTCTCTCTCTCTCATGAGTAAACATATTGGCCCACAGTGTCCGTCCACAGTGACAGTTTGATTTGGAATTTAAACCTACAGCATCAGTCTAATACCTGAGACACTGGATGTTGGAACATTGCTTTGAAGATCTGATTGCATACAGCCACGAAAGGTTTAGTGAGGTCAGGTACCGATGTACAATGTTCTGGATCACAAATGTCACTCCAACTCAACCCTAAGTTATGCTGGGGGGTGTTACACCCCTCTAGATGACGCTCTGAGCATGGTGACCTTGGGCACATGTGTGGCCACTCCAGAGTATGATCATTGTTTTTCAATGGAAATATAGTTATGTGAGTGTGAGTGAAATGTGTCAGCAATAGGAGCACTTAAAAAAAGCTTAAATAGAAGGACTGTCTGAATACTTTTGGACATATAGTGCACTAAATAGCTTTGTTTCATGTTTACTATCACTCTAAATGCAGAGAACGGGAACATGAATAAAAGCCTTCTATTTCTGTTTCAAAACAGTAAGTGTATGGAAGAGCAGTTAAAGGAAAATTCAACGCGTTTCAAAATTTCAGTACTATTAAAGAATTAAAATGTAAACAAAGTTACTCGGAATAGTTTAATGAGAAATGCTCGCAAAACGTACCTTGCCAGAATTGTTTACTGTGGTGGTGATTGGAACCAGATGTCTGACGAGTTTAATGCCTCTAAAAGCCGCCTCAGGGAAAGTCATTGCACAAAGCGGTTACAAATACAGATGCCTGAAACATTTTAGGAAAGTTGTGAGAAAAGATTTTGGCCTAAATTGTTAAACTATTGGTAGAGGTGTACATATAGAGTAAGGACTTTCCAGATGTATGGCTATTTTACCATCATCAGCATCACTGGATAGTAAATAAAATGACTATATTTGTGTTTAAAATGTAACCCTGTTCCAATCACCACCATCGTAAAGAGATCATTCCCTGACTACAAGGGACAGTCTCCCTGGAACAATTTGGGATTAAGGGTCTTGCTCGGGAACCCAGTGGTGGTGCTGAAGGTAGAATTCGAACTATGACCTCTTTGTCCAGAGGCAGGTATCCTACCCACTAAGCACCACAATCACAGGCCTGTCAGTTTCTCTAAAATTAACCAAACACACTTTGTTTATAATCAATTGACGAAATTCATGTGGAAAATGCATTTTTATTTCAAACATTCAAAACCTCAGTGACATTAATCTGGGTCCTTTTGCTTCTGTGATGTTATACATGCTACCGTTTTAAAGTGTGATTTGAGTTAGTTTCATTCCACTTCATCAGATTTCAGGAAATCCATATATAATATATAATCAGATAACTGCCTATCATAGGTGTGAAAATACACTCAGAAAAAAATTCAGATAAAATGGATCAACAGAAATGGCCCAGAAGGACCTGTCCAGAAAACTGGCTGTTTGCATTAACCTTCATTAAATATATATTTTACTTCTCCTGGAAAGTTAGCATTTTTTAGATTTGATGTTTTGTTCTAACAATGATATATAACTATATACTACTGCACACAACCTCAGCATTTACCTGCACATAACACCTGCATATCCTCTGTTACTTGTAGATAATGCTGTGTATTGTGTGTTATGTATACTGCAGATGATCTTGATATTCATTTTGTACTTGGCTGGTAAAAAGATTCTGGTTCTGAAAGTATGAGAGTGAATATGCAGATCTAATGCAGCTCATTTCATGGAGAAGCACGAAGAGCATGAAGACCTGATCCAGCATAAACGTGCTGTGCTAAACGAGCATAGAAGTGTCTGTGATTTTGTTGTTTTGCTGGGGTGTAATTATGTAGTGTAAGGTGTTAGAGAGACCAGATGTGTTGCATTACGTCCAATTTCTCTCTCTACCTCCCGCCCTCCCTCGCCCTCTCTCTATCACACACTGTATACACAGTAAAATCTCTATGAAAGGAGTCTGTGTTTCCACTTTTATTTTCCATTGAATACACAAACCTGTTGCAGAAAAACAGGAACTTTCAGAGCCTTCAGGGAAGTCTCATGCGCAAGCATTTATTCACTTATTTATTTCAAAATTTTTTAAAGGGCTCATATCAGATGTTTCTTGTAGTTTATTCTTTCCCACCCCCTTGAGGCTCACTCATAGCATTTGTGTGGTTTTATGCACCAAAAATGATCGTAATACATTTTTACATGACCCTTAGTCAACCTCTCTTTATGCCTTGCAATAAAACAGGCTGTTTTTATTACTGCACCTTTAAGATTGATATGTGTAACTGCGCTCATTTTTTTGCCCAGCATTGGTCATTCACACAAACTGGGCAGCAGATAAAACGTGGTTTAGCGAAAAAGTATCTCCAAATCAGCAACTTTACAGAAGAAGGTAAAACTGGCCTTAACTTTAATTCATAGAATTCTTAGAGGTCACTCGCCTGCCTGATCCATTATGAGATCCAACCCCTACCTGTGGGTCAAGGGACACCATTAACACACACACACAACAACAAAGAACTTGAATTTTCTGCCTGAACTCCTAGAGTGAAAACTGCAGATAGCTAACATGCTACCAAGCTCCACATTAATATTCAGTGTTTTACACAGAAGCATCTACTGAAACTGTCAAACTGCAACAAATAAAGTAAAGAAAATATCATTCTAGAATGTCTTTTATTCTTAAAATATATGTTTTTGGTAGGTCATCCTTAAACAGAGCTAAACCTAGTCTAGGAAAATAAATGTGTGGCACTATTTGAACAGGAAATCACAATGTAGCGCCTACAAAAATTAGCATTGTGGTTGCAGTGGTAATGTTGATAAATGGGCTACTTTTGAGGGGAACGTTTCTCTATTAAGCACTGATACATGATTACATGGTACTGATATTCTGAATAAAAGTTTTAAAGGTTCATGAAAGGACAATACACAGTGTGGAGTATTTTGTAGCCAGTTTATAAAAACTTTGCGTTGCCCCTCACCTGTAATAAAATCACTGTAAAGTACGGCCTCTCGGGTACTATTACTTGAGTTATTGCTTTATGTTACTGTGGCCGAATTTTATTCAAGTCAGTTTGAATCATTTCTGTTGGCACATTCAAGAGAAAACGTTCACACGGTGTAAAGAGCAGCACTGTGGTAATATGAAATGGAAAAACTGAGTTTTGAGGTTATGACAGTGGGGCTATATATAAAATACAATACATTTAGATTTTGAAATATATGATCAACGTGCTGCATGTGACAGCTTGTAAAATTGCAGTGAGGAGTAGATCAGAACTGGTGTTACAGCATAACAGTAGCCATTTTCATTTTTACAGTCCTGTCTTCATCAAATGATTCAAAATGTCAAGCTGTAAAACTGTACATACTTCTAACTGCTCTCTGTAATATGGAGTGGCTGATGTGTGTGTGTGTGTGTGTGTGTGTGTGTGTGGTGTGTGTGTGTATGGCCAGAAGGCGAACTTAGTGCTTACGCAGCAGCATTAGCACTCCTCTCACTCATGGTGTATCGCATGCATTCAAGCAGGTGAGGGGGAAATGTAGAGAACATTTATAGGTACAGTGAGGTTTTTACACAGCCTCACTGCAGAAAGCTGCTGTGTGTTGGTATTTAAAGGGGTTTACCGGGGAAAGTGTGTGTAAATAATAATAAAAACAACACAGGCCCTCCACTGAACCCCTGGAGAAGAAATGTTATTGAAGTGAATTAAAGTGCACAGTTTACAGCCATTCCTCAGGTCCTGACTCTCTCTCTCTCTCTCTCTCTGTTTTTTTTTTTCTTAACCTTTCTCTCTTACTCTCTCTTTCTCACTGTCATTCAATTATTACTCACTTTTGTGTTCACTCTCTTTCTTTGTTTCGGCACTTCTTTGCCCTCATTCTTTCTCTCTATATTCTATCTTCCTCTTTTTCTTATATTTTGTCTCTGTTTTTCAGTCTTTTTTTTTCTTTTTTGTCAGTGCTTTCTCTCTCTTTAAGCTCTAAAAGACTGTATACTCTCTCTCTCTCTCTTTCTCTCTTTCTCTGTGTGTGTGTGTGTGTTACATAACGGAGAACTTTATCCTGCATCTCTGAGGCTTTGAAGTTTAGGGGGTAAGTGGGCGGTGCCTCTCATGCTTCTTTAGTTCCTGGGTTGTTGTTAGTTACTGTTGCCAAAGTGACTGGCCCACTGACAACCCCCACCCCAACCACCCAAAAAACAGAGTTTCGCTCTTCAGCGTTGTTAACCCACTGATTTGGACGCGCTCAGGTACTCAACTCCAGTGGGATATCAAATTTCATGCGTTTTTTTTTTACCCCCTCGCCACGGACAGTACACCACTTTACTCTCACTGTCCTGCTTTTTTTTATTTTGGGGAAAAAAAGTTTTTTTTCCCCCTTTTTTTCAAACACAGTGGTCTCTAAAACCACAGAGCCGCTCCTGTGATTTGGCCTCATTTGAGAACTGTGGAGGTTTGGTTTTCTCGTTCATTGTAACTGACCCTTTGCATTCCCTACATGACTCAAATAAAACAATTTCCATTCCTGTTTCTTGCATCTCTGTCACAAAAATGATTAAAGACAAATTATATTTGTGCTGCCCAAGCAATGATGTATATTGCTGATATAAATTAGTGTGATTATTTAATTGCAGCACTTACTAATCTGACTGGATAGCAATTTGACAACACTGGTGTGTTTGGATAGTGATTACCATCTGCATAATGTTTGAGTGTAGGTCTGGCCCATGGGTGAAAGCTGGTCCACCTCCCTCCACACCCCCAATACAAACTCATTTTAATACTATATATAATTGCAATTCTTGCTTTTCTTTTTAGTAAAAAAATAAAGTGCAGTGTTATAAAATGCATTTTGAAGCCGACATACTTTCCTAATATGAATATCGTTTTTCTTTTTAGGCTCTCACCCCACCTCAGACATTGGACTTGCAAGACTAGTAAAAGGAGATATTCTAATTTGAATGTTATTACTGTAATGTGTAATGCCTTGCTTTCTCTTTGACTTCAAATAAAAAGGAACTATAAAATAATATGTATACACATTTTCCTATATAAATCCCTCAGCCACTTACCCTTTAACTGTTTTTGCTGTTTTTACTTGTGTATTAATCTCTGACTTGCTTTTTCTCTTTGACAGTGTTTGTTATGATGTGTAGCTAGTAGTAACTTGGTTAAATAGCTGTAGCGGATTTAGGTATAGCTTTACAGGTTTAAGAACAGTTGTGGACTATTTAAGCACTGATGTACGTCGCTCTGGATAAGAACATCTGCTAAATGTCATAAACGTAAACGTAAACGCAAATGTAAACGTATGTAACTGTAAATTATCCGTAGCAATATACAACAACTACAGTTTCTATTAATCTTTTTTTTTATTTTCTAGTTGGATTTTGTCCATTAACTCATCCCACATCCCACATTGACCAAAAATGGTGTGCATATATTCACCTATTTTGATTGGACAAATACTTTACATGCAGTAACTTTCCCATAAAAGTAATAAAAGTGGCATAGAAGTAATAGAAGTACACTAGAAACATCATAACAATCACCCAGCAACTACCTGGAATACCATATCAACCTCAGACTATGTGATACTTTTGTTTTTCATGAGGGCCACCCTCTAAAAGTCAATCAATTTTTGCTGTGTCTTGCCCAGGAAACTGGCAACATTATGAGTATGATCCTGTCACAATCATTACAAACCTTCCTTGCAACCACAGAAATCATCCTAGCAAATAATAGCAATGACTTTACACACCATGATAACCGGCTGCTAACTGCCTTGTAGTATCATATAGCAAAAGCAACAAGTTGGAACCCCTGGAACACCATCTAGCAATAATCACAGAAATCTAGCAATACTTTCACTATTCCAAAAGGCAACTTAAATGTACAACGTTAAATTAAATTAGACGTTATGTTTATTTTGTCATAAAATAAGTATGTAAAAGACAATAACACTTTCTGAATCTGCATCTGAATCTGAATCTAAAAGCCTCTAAGCAGCCTCTTATTGAATGTTTAGCCTGGCTGATGCTATCTAAAGCTCATCTATGAGTTCCCTGTTTGAATCAGCACAGAGGGGGAAAGACTCTATCTGAGCTGCGGAAGGGAAAAGGCGCAAGGTAAAGCCCTGAATGTGTGTGTGTGTGTAAGGAGGTCTGTTGGAGGTGTTGTTTGAGGGCCTGTTTACATGTTTACTGATAGCGACTCTGCCCTCTCTCAGAGCGGTCGGCCTTACAGTGCTGCCCTGTGTGCGCTGGATACAGCTGAGTATAAGAGGTCACTGGGCTGGATGCGGTTATCGGGCGGCAGTGTATGAAGGAGGCTGTTGTTAGAGATTTTGGGCAAAAGGTCAAGGTTCTGGAGGCTGTCAGCAGGAACAGGTCTGAGAATGATGTAATTGAATGTAAACTATCTGAATAACAATTTAAGAAGGCTGGAGTGTAGTGCTGCCACGATTATTCGACTTAATCGAATATGAAAATTGGTCGACAACAGTTTTTTTTGGTCGAATATTCGGCTATTTATTTTTTGCCTCAAAGGACTCATCCAGAGCGCTCTTGCTTGTCTGAGTTCACGTAATTCCCTTTGACACCACTAGAATTTGCTGTGCTCACCCTGCAGGCTACGCTCTCTCTTCCCCTCTTCACCATGTTTTGAGGAGGTGAAATGCTAATCCCAATTATTTGTCTGTTTCTGCGACAGTAAAAGAGACTTTGGCAGAAACAGAACCAACAAATAAATGGGTTTCTCTTGCCACAGTAATCCATTTATATGTTCATTCTGTTTCTGCCAAAGTCTCAAAATCTGAACGTTAGCATTAGCGTTAGCATTAATGCTAACAAACTCTAAGTCTTGTCTGGTAAGCCAATTGACTCCGTTTTGTTGCAAACAGTCACAAACCAAGAAATAAAACCCCTCTGATTTCATCCCCATGAATTCCATTATTCTGAACGTGATGTCTTTCCACCTCGTACTATCAAGCTGTATGCATCAGTCTGCTGTACCTTAGCTTCAGCTGGTTCAGTTCAGTTTCATATTCAGTTGTTTGGCATGTTCTAAGACGCCTAATCATGTTAATGTTAAAACGGCAAGTTTACAGTTTTTTTCTTAAAAGGTCAAAGAAAACATATTTCATGGATGTCAGCATTACACTCCAAAATGACACTTTGGTGAGGAGTGTAATTACAGTTTTGTTTCTTTTCATTTTGTCTTTTGCCATCTTGGCTATAATGGATCAGTTTCTGTTTGAATTCTATTAGTAACAGAAGCGTACAACTCATTCAGTGTTTGTTGTTTTGGATATATACATTTGCACTGGTAAAACTGCAAATACTAACGGGAAGTGGAAGGGCCTAGTGTATTCATATTTAACCTATATATTTTCTTTGTATTGATATATTTATACTTTGGAAAATATACTTTTATAGTACTTTTATTTTATTACCTTTTATAAAAATTGGATGAAATTCTCCCATTTTGCAATTGCACTTTATTTTATTTATTTAGTAATATATTTATGTTTAGGCTACTTTGTCATGATAGAGGTGATATTTTATGTTTTGGCCCTTGAATTTTGTTCAAAATAAAATGAACACATGAGAATTGCAACAGCTTGATTTTTTTTTTTTTATTAGTCGTTAAGATTAATCGTTAGAAAATTAGTCGTTAGTGGCAGCACTACTGGAGTGTTTACACTATAATTCTCATCTGAGGGAGTTGTAATCTAACTCTTTCTATATATAAAAAAAATACATAGAGAATGCTATATATTTGAAACGCAGTAACCAAATCTCTAGCAGGTCATCAAAACATAAATGACTACAAATAGATAATTATAGGATAGTTTTTGTAATTTAATGACTTTTGGATGTTCCCATATTTGGAACATTTAATCAAACATATTAAAATAGCTGATTTGCTCTAGCTTATAGTGATTCAGTTAACTCCATATAAGTTTTTATTGGATGAGAATACCAGTGATTTAAGTCATTACTTCATTAGAATAGAACAAACAAAAAAAATGCTTTATATTTACTTTCATCTCCTGTTTTAACATTTACTCAACACTGTGATCTGATTTTTCATCATTGTTTGGATAATGATTACTATCTGCGTTCAGTATGAGCTCCATTAAGACATGTTTCATCATGAATACATGTCACCCAACACACTGCAGTAATCTACACTATTAGGCCTGTAATCCTTGAACTTTATGTGTGCTGCCATAGCAGGCATGGTCCTCTGACCCTAAAAAAACGTAAGCTTATGTGCACACATTGTATTTACTTTGGGTACAAGAGGTTTATGTGTATGCTGCCTCTCAAAGGTAAGCCATGATTTGAAAGATTTTGTTTCAAAACACATTATAGAGCACTTTCAATTTTCAAGTTTCTTGTACAAGAAAAACAAGAAGTATTATGACTAATAACACCTTATTTGAGAACTAAAATGTATTTTCTATTGTATGTCAGCTACCATACTTAGAAGTGAAACTGGTCATTTAAATGTCTTTAAAGGACCCCTATTTAAAAGGCCTCTCTCTTTTATTTGATTTCTATCCCTGAGGTCTACTTTCAGCGTTAGTGTAGGTTTGTCTAACAAAAATGGTCATAATGTTTACATAACCCTTTTCCAGCTTCTCTATATCTACTTATATGCATTTGTATGTACAGTGTTCATGTACTATGTTACTTTTATACTTTAATACTTTATATTATTTATACAACAAGAAAACAAGGTCAGTTGTTTTACAAACATTTTGAAAAGTAAGGCCTTGCCAAACTTTTATAGGCGGTATATGCATGCAACACACACACTCAGGGGGCGGCAAGTCTTTGAAATGCGAGGAAAGGCAGAAGTAGCGGAGCGTGTCTGGGCATGGGGATACAGAGGCCCCAATAAAGGCCTTCCAAACTCTGAGAGGAAACAAAGAGGCTCCCCTGTGCTATCCTCCCAGAGCCACACCAACCAGCCCTGGAGCTGAATTCATTTTAACTCTGGAAGTTTTGTACTAGAAGTGAATAAAAGTGACTGTATAGTTTGTACTGTCTGACATTATATTGGTGCACTGACTTTAATCTAGTGGTTTTTACAGTCTGACAGTAACAATTGTGGCGTGATTCTATTCTAGTATGAATGTGTAGTTTTTAACATCTGACAGCAATAATTATGTGATTTTAATCCAGTATGGTCCTGCAGGTGTGTAGATTTAACATGTTGACAGCAGTGATTGTGGAGTGAGTTTCATTCACTATGCAGTGTGCAGTTTTTACATTCTGACAATAACAGTTTTTATTATTTTAATTCAGTATGAGCGTGCATTGTGTGTAAAACCGTTATTCCAAATGAGATGCATGAGAACCACCACATGCAGTGAAGTTTCTAGAAAGAATCTCTAAATTGGTAAGGAATCTATATATCATGTGGAGGATGTTAGAACTATTATAATGTTGATTCATGGAAGTGTACGATATGTAAAAAAAAACTGGGTGGAGTTGTCTTATGCAATTATATGTATTTATTAACTTCAGTCTTGACAATTGTATATTAATGTAATCACATATAATTTAATGCGTAAAAGTTGATAAACATGTGTAGTTTGATGAGATGGCCTAGCGTAATCCAGCTATAACAGAGAATACCTCAGCAGTAGCTGTATTTTTGTTGCATGTGTTGTTAAAGTGTAATTACACAGTAATTAGTCACACTTAATATAAAGTGCATATACATCTTGCATGGTTCACCTCTCTGAGGATAATTAGTTTCAATGAATTTTCCACTTATTATCATATTATCAGAACAGTTGAACTGACAGGGGTGCTTGAGGGGTGCCAGCTTCTGTCCACTGGGGTGTAGTTTACAAATGTTGTACCTGAGAATAACATTTTCATCAAACTCATATATTGTATGTATAAAAACAAAAGTCTTAAAAGCAGTGTTCAATGTATATATATTTTTTTATCACCAGTGACTTTTAAAATTAATTAAATGGATGGTTCAGTCAAGAGCCATCCAAATAATACAAATAACATTATCATAGGTTTTGTGTTAATTGGTGTCCTCTGCCTTACATTCATTGTCAGCAGCACCAGCTATTCCTTTAATTAAACTTCCGTAGTGGTGCTGATTAACTGGAAGAGTTTCTGAGATACAAATGGAGAGAAACACTTTTTGTTTCAATGCTGATTGTGTGACAGTAATACAAACACACACACACACACACACACACACACACACACGCACGTACACACACGTACACACATGTACACACACATGTACACACACGTACACACACGTACACACACATGTACACATACATATACAGGCCTCAGGCCCACTTCATCAATCTCAGGAATCTAGGCGTGACAGGCAACTGAAATGTGCCAAGTCTGATGAGTCCAGAAAGAACCAGTAAACCATCAAAACACACCATGTAGACATGTACTACACTGTTAATGTTAGTGTTTGAATGCTGCACTACACTCTGTGCACACACTTCCAGTGCTGCCTTGGTCCATATTCTATTCTGGGGATGAAGAGATGCCTTGATTGTGAGCTGGGTTTTTCCACTGGTAGATTCCACTGCAGCTGCATTGAACACATGAGCTTCCTACACACTAACCATCAACATGTCAGCTGCTTTCTGCCTTCAAATGAATTGTATCTCTGCAGGATGAATGTCATGTGATGACATAAAAAAATAATCCCTTGCCAAGTGAATGCAAGGGATTTGAAGCGATTGCCATTTTTTAATATAGTGATCTGCCAGTGCAATAAGAATATTTCACCTGAAACTACCTAAAAATAAGTCAAGTTATAATATTGATGGTACACTCTGTTGGTGTACAATGAGTAGTGACCAGTGCCAGCTGGTGATAATACTGGATAGCAGTGTTGGGCAAGCTACTTAGAAAATGTAGTGAGCTAAGCTATCAGTTACTCTACACTGAATTAAGCTTAACTA